>JAVQJL010081357.1:0-13105 GCA_036024295.1 Nannoperca obscura | reverse complement strand
AAACTGATATTGATCTGATAAATAGGATTTAAACCAGCTGAGTGTTGTGCCTTTAATGCCAATCAAACGTTTTAGTCTCTCTAATAGAATGTGATGATCAATGGTATCGAATGCGGCACTAAGATCTAATAGGACGAGTACAGAGAGAAGTCCTTTGTCTGATGCAATTAGAAGGTCATTTGTGACTTTCACCAGTGCTGTCTCTTTGCTGTGATGCAGTCTGAATCCTGACTGAAAGTCCTCAAACAGATCATTGTTAATTAGAAATGTGCACAACTGATTGGCGACTGCTTTCTCAAGGATCTTGGAGAGAAATTACTGAGAGTAATCATCTTGCAGATAGTACTTGATGGTCAGTGGTGGAAAGTAACCAACTAACTTGAGTTTTTCCATTTTTAGCAATGTTATATTTCTTCTCTGCTACATTTCACAGAGAAATATTGTACTTTTAACGCGACTATATTTGTCTTACAGCTTTAGTTACTAGTATTAGTACTAGAGTGTTAGCTCCAACTCAATATTAAGAAAATAGTAATAAGTATAGTACAGTGTAAGCTGGGTGCTGCACTGTGGCGACCAACGGCACACACAAGTTTGGTTTTTGTCTTGTTTTGGCGATATTGTTATTGATCACCGTTGTTATATGTTCACTGTTTTGTTGTTCTTGCTTGTTCAGTCATCACCTCAAGGCAACATGATGAGTATATGGAGACTGGTGTTTGCAATCGATGTTGCAAGTAAAGCAGCTTGCGACCTAGATTTATACATACACTACAGCAGAGACTCCCTCCTCCATCTTTCATGGCAGAGATCGGAATGAGAGCTTTGTCAATGTCAAATGAGGAAAAGAAGGAAGAAGGGTGGGTTGTTAAAAAATGGAGGAAAATGTTATCTTTGCAAAGAAAAGTGGACGAAGTTCGAGCAAATGTTTGTTATCTGCATGAATATGGAGAAGCTTGTATACTCGCCATTACAGAGACCTGGCTGTCGGAGACTGCCCGACTCGGATGTCTGTCCAGATGGATTTTCAATCTCACGCATGAATTGAAGAAAATAGATTACTGGCACGGGGCATAGAGGGGGTCTCACAGTGGGGAGTGAATTCATTTGAGTCATGTTTGTGTCCACTTGATGAATGTAAGTCTAATATTCACTCTCCTTATAGCTCTGTTTTGGTCTCCACCAACTCTTGAGCTACTAAATGCTCCACTATGTTCACCAGCTAGTGGCTAACTGTGTCTGTCTTCTGTTTGGTGGGTAGTGATAGAACTTTACAATGATATTTGACTATAAAATAAAGTCCTTGTTAGTACCAACATTCAATAATAAGACTGGTTGTAGAAAAGGCTGAGGTATTTCATTCGTCAGACAGTTGCCTTAGTAGTGCAGAATGCCATGCAGCCACAGCTTGTATCTTTACATTTGGTTTAAAACATCTGCTGCAGGCTGTTCTACACCCAAAGCTGACACTCCTCGCTGCGTTGTGCATTCATGTTGTTGAGCCATCTTTCTGAGACTTGATAGCAGTCTATTTAATGGAAGAAGCTCCCAAATTCACATCTTTTGTGAAGATACAATGTTTGCTTATAGTTTGGTTTCCATTTTTGACTTTTGTAAATGATAGCTTGTGAATGCCTTGCTGAGTGCAGAGATTAACACCACCACGAACACAGGCACACATGCACAATATCAAGGATGGCTTCTGGAATTGTCTCGGATTTACTATGTACTTTATGGGAGAACTCAAGGTGCTTCATAAAGCAACTAGAAATGTACTGTTTATTATTATGATGCACATCCTCTACCCTTTCAAATGCCAGAATTACCATCCTTGATTTTAGCACAGACACAGGATTAAAATGAGTTGCTATTTTACATTGTCATTTAGAGGGATTTAGGAATGTTTTAATGTGATTTACCCCACATATGAAACACTAGTTCTCCCAGATAGCTGAAGCAACACTTCAGCTCGTTTCTGAGGTGCATCCAATACCACATTAAACCTGTATTAGTATTGCAGACTTTAGTAGAAAATATCTTCAGGTGAAAAGCAACAGTGCAACACAAGTGAGACTTCTACATCTCCCTGATATTACTTTGAAGTAGGGGATTGTATTTTTCAGTGTGAGGGAGCACTGATTGTCTTTGATACATTTAGTTTAGTTTTTTATTTCATATTCTCCGAGAATATAAAAGGTTTGCAACATTTATCTAATATTGGGAGGGTTTAATACGATGACTGTACAGAGGAGCACCCTTTTCTCCATTTTCGTAAACAATGAAGATGGCTGCCGCTGATGTGGAATGTTGTAAAAGTCAGTATTAAAGGAACTGGAAGGTACATTTTTTTTGAAAGAACAAACAGCTGAAAAAGATTTGTCTGCTGTACTTCAGTCAGGATTCTCTCAGCGCTGCAACATGTTGCTTGGTTGTAGGTACATCCAGTTGCATCCAGAAACATTTTGGCCCCATTGATAATGCCTTTTGGAAATCGAAAATTACCTGATTGGTTCCAGACTAATGTGCATTTGCAAATTGGTCGGACTAATAGTCAGCAGCAGTTGCACTGGGTGCTTTCCCCTCATTTCCCTCAGGGATGAGTAATGAACCCATTCTAGCTTGGTGCAGGAGAATCAGACAAAGAAGACACGAAAACACAGTTCAGATAGCTTTACCGTACATTTATTTGTACCTTGTGGCTTGTTTTGCTTTTTAAAATTTGACTCTTATATTCTTGTATTTTGGAACTCTGAGGTTTAGTGTGACCAATTCAATGAAAAAATTGATATTCATAGACATTCTAAAACACAGAAGATATTGTTGTTGGAGTTGACATTCCATCACCTCAAAATGATGTGACAGCTGCCAGAATCTGGCATGCTAAGTTTGTAATGTAAAAATCTTTGGTAATGGTTAGATTTAGTTATAAGTTATGTTTAGGTTGAGCAAACAACTTATCTAACTTCTAGGTTACACAACCTAAGTAAACTAAATAAAAGGATAAAACGCACAGTTACTGTATGTTCTCCTTCCTCCTGCTTTCTCTCCTGCCCCCCCTTTTCAACCCAACCAGTCGAGGCAGATGAGCGCCCACCTAGAGCCTGGTTCTGGTTCTGGTTCTGCTCGAGGTTTCTACCTGTTAAAAGGGAGTTTTTCTTGCCACTGTCTCCAGGTGCTGCTCATGGTGGGACTGTTGGGTCTTTGTATATATAAGAGTTGGTCTCAACCTGCTCCATACGAAGCTGTGTCTCTTTGGCAAGAGTGTGAAGGAGACACATTCTAGGCTGGAAAAGGCTGTCTGATTCGTGAAGCCATTACCATGATTTTTTCATTTGAAACCTCTTTGTTCTCTCAAAAAACATCACGAGGCCATGCTTCTCAAACTAATGCAGACCCATGAGAGTTGCAGGTCTTTGCTTAAGGACTTTTTTTGCACTGCCCTCCATAGCGTATTAAACCTTGTATTTTCAAAAGAAAAAACTGATGTGTTGATTTTGTATTCTTTGTTGTTTTTTGAAGCATCAGAGAGCTGGGTGATGATACGAGTCTTGATCACAGCAGGCGTGATGAAAACAGAGTCAGGATGCTGTGTGATGGCCTGCGGACCACACACAATCAACACACTAGCTGCCATTCATACACAATGATCATTGCTCCTGTGTGTGTGTGTGTGTGTATATTGATGTGTTGATATTATTGATCTCTGCTTTGTAACAAAGGGCTGTAAAGCCTGTCTGGGCTGACGAGCTGTCTACCTGGACGCAATGAATGCTGAATAGCTGTACTCAGAAAACAGTGAGGATTCATCAGGATCAGCATTTACAGGAGCTGTTTTCTTCACAAACTTGTTTTTACCAGATGTCGTAAAACAATCTCACTGAGCATTGTAAGACCCCACATGGGTAGAAATGGGCTGTTTCCTTGTCAAATTGAACAATTACAACTCTTCAGTAATTGTATGAAATTGACTGGTGAAGTCGTGTGGCATGTCTCTGGAAAACAGTGACATGCTGTTGCTTTTCTTGTTTTATCTGTAAAAATAAGGGGGTATATGAGGGGCATCTTCCCAAACTCGCCATCAGCAGTCAGTAAAGGAAAACATCTTTGCTATAGCCGTGTGGCTGTATGTCTGTTAGATCAATTTTTCCATGAATAAATCAGTAAATGGCATGTAGCGCCTCCCTTGGGCAGTAGTGCCTCACTTCTAATAGGGCTTTGATGTGATGTAATTTGGCAGCTATATTGGAGGTCATCAGTTCATGTGCAAGGATAAATGTCAACAGCTGATAACATTTCAACATTTGATTTCCCTGTCTCAACCAAACAACCAAAGTAAATGTCCTGTTTTTTGACCGGCAAGTTACCATTTAAAGAGTGATTGGGCTGTTACTGATCAATTTTATGTTTATTTAATGGCACAATGCTAGCTATAGCTTAACATAGATTGTCAGCTAACTATTGTCCTATTAACACTTCTGATTTTCACACAGAAACATGATTTATATCAGGATTAATGGATATTAACATGGTTCATTAACAACACCTGGTTTGCTAAATGAGACCGCTGGCTAGTTAACTATCTAACAGTTTGTTTAGGTTAACTGAGTTAACCCATCTTAAACTACAGTTTGGTGTCTTGTGAGTTGGAGAATAGAGTTGATGACATATGGCATGGCTGCCATGAATATGTGTTAATCCGCAGTTGAAAGTAGTCCCCAACAAATTCATTATTTCTTCTGTCTGAATAATCTTTGATAACATCTACATTTTAGGAAATTTATGTGAGCAGTTTTTAAAGATTTGTGTCTTCAGTAGGAACTAATGGTTCATGGGGCTGAGAGCCACAGACAGGGTAGTCTGAAGATATAAAAACATACTAGAACAAGAATCCAACAATCATGCCCACTTGGCCAGGTATGCAGAGGTGTGGAAGTTGGCAGGGTCTGAACTTCTCTTTCAAGCTGTTTTTTTATTCTTTACACAACTGCTTCACTTTTTGTATGTATAAAAAGCACAGCACCATCAATGTTTTCAGGGAGAGGTCGTCCAAAAGCGTGTTATTATCCCCATTTGAACAATATTATTTTGTTCTGATTTTGGATATTTGTATGTGTTCCGTGTGTCTAGTGTGAAGGGGGCTACAGCCTTACTTTCATTGTGCAGCCTTTTGTTGTAGAATGCATGACTAGTACATGCACCTGGAACCTTGAGAGAATTTGCTCCTATTGCCCATTTCTAGTCTCTACACAGGAGAAACAAATGTTCCTATTAATAGTAATAGCAGTAGTAATATTTAGTTGAAAACAGAAAGATATCCCCAGGCCAATGTGACTTATTGAAATTAACTTAACTTAACTTAATTGAAAGTTATCTGGGTTTCTCACAATCGTAACCCAGTTATGATGTTTACATACACTAAGCCCAAAACTGGGTTACTGATGGGCTGGGTTCTCTCTGCATTTCCCTCACACTGAATATCTTACAGGATGACAGAGTGACAGACTGGCTCACTTGTAAGTGGATTAAGAAGACATGTATTGACCGCCTGACTGACTGAGTAGCTAAATGACATTGTGTTTCCAGTATCTGGTCTATATTAAAGAGAATGATTCATGGTGATGTCATGTGGACCACAAAAAAGTTGCTCAAAAAGTTCACTCTTTAAAAACTTGTAGTCAGGTGTCTAAAGTCAAGGTGCAGCTTCTGCAGCTCGTTTATGGTTTATTCATAATGAGACTTCGCACTCCCAAGGACCAGGGACTGGACTATCTGACGGCTCTGTGAGCATGTGTGTGTGTGTGTGTGTGTGTGTGTTTGCATGTGTCTGAGGGAGAGACAGAGAGTGTGTGTGAGTTAAAACTGCCTTCAGATGGCTGGTCTATTCTGATGGAAAGGGGTGGCTGGGTTTGTGCTTGTCTCTCACACACACACACACACAAGCTGCTCGGTGGCTGACATTCTCCTTTTTTCACCTCTAATTGGTCCTCTGGGAGTTGTCAGAGGTCTCAGTGGCTGTCTGCAAGGTGGCAACACACACACACACCCATGTGCGCGGGCACACACACACACACATACACAGCCATGCATCAGGAGAAGTAGGTGATGGAGGCGAGGAGGAGAGGCGCTGTGATTGTCACCTGAAGGTCATGAACATTTATCACTGTTTGTAAAGACAAAGGAGGGGAGATTGGAGAGGAAATATCACGTTGGCCTGTGCTGCAGTTCTAAACTCGGTAAGACTGTTGTATGAATCCTGACTGCTTTAACAACAGTCTTACTACTGTTTTGGACATATCAATGCATACAGGCCACCTATAGTTATAAGCCTGTTTAGATGAAAAGGCCACGGCATTCTCACTGTAATGTGATGGCCACAGCCTATAGAGCCTTGTATATGGTGTGTGGCGCTCTCTTGCAGCTGTGAAAGGGCGAAGCAGAGTCGTAGCATGGCATAATAAACTTGGAAGTTCATTTCTGTGCTGTGGTTGAACTGCAACTCACCATTTCATCATAAGGACGCTGTATTTTGCTCCATTTTTCCTCTTGGTTGTGGAAAGGCTCATTAGGCGTTTGTTTTGGACAGATGTCATTTAAAGTAGGCTGTAGAATTATGGTTGTCAGTTTTCTGTTTTACTCAGACATCCCCAACAGATTGGACTTAATGTATCACTCGCTTGGTTGCTTTGGCGGGAAAAATATGGCAGTAGTAGAAGATTTCTCCCTAAACATGCATACAGTGTAGTTCAACAGCAAGTAGTCTGACTCCTAAACTACAACACAAAATGTGGCTTAAAAGAAAACGCAGCTCTCTTTTCATTTGAATGAGGCCGGTCAGGTGGTGCAACGTTGCTGCCAACACAACGCAGTGTCGTCTTTTTGGAGGTAGAATTTCTTTTTCTTTTTTTTAAGGTTAGTGAGAGAGACAGGAAATATGGGGAAAGAGCGTAGGGGGAAAACATGCAGCACATGGTCTGGGGCATTTGTGTCCATATGGTATGTGCCCAACCACTCGGCTATAGGGTTGCCCCGTACAATTTCTTTTGGAAGACCTAAAGATTAAATGATGGGAGCTTTATATTACATTTGTATGGTGCCACTGTTGTGTTGTGATTGGTCGGCCTATTTATCTTTTCAATAGAAACACAGGAATTAAAGAAGCTGTAAGAAACTGTAATGTTAGTAATGAAAGTACAAATGAGAAATAGTCCAAGGCCAAGGTTCTTGCAATATAATTCAAGGAATACATTTTTAACATGCTTTTATATTTTCCTATAGAAATGATACTTTTAAAAATGAACTTGATATAAATTAAATATTTACTTAACTTTAAACGCTACTTTCTTGCCACTCCATTTGCATGTCAGGTAAGCCCATATTCATGGCCAGAAAGATGGCCTAAACGTTCCTCCAGTAGCCTTTCCTGCTGTAATCTTAACATGATTAATCACTGTAGTATCAGTCCTCTCTATTTCCATTCACTGATTATCACACACACTGAGCCTGCTGTGGGATGTGCAGTGTTGCAGGATATAATCAGATCTTTTGGTGCTGCTACTCCCATATCCAGCCTACTACACTTCTGAGCATTATTGTTAGAATTTAATATGTTTCACTATTTATAGAAGCGTTAATACCTTTTAAAGGTGCTTTAGGTAAAGTCAGGGAGGTCAGCTTATTTATTTGAACAAAAAGAAGTAACAGTGTGATGGATTACCCAACACTAGGTTGATTTTCATACCATAATGAAATGATTTGAAACTCTTGGGTGCCTGGCAAGAAGGTTTTAGCGACTTGGCCTAAATGTGCACAAACAGCAGTGAGGTCCTTTCAATGGTCAACTATTGAAATGTTTTTTTCCGTGAAGACGTCTAACTATTTTGTGATGGAAAAATATCACAATAAAAGCATGTCACGGCTTTCCTTTCAGGCACTGCAGATACAGGCATGTGTTGTTTCGCTACTGAAAACTGAATACACAAACAACCATGATACTGGAAAGAGAAAAAATCTAAAAAAATTGGAAATGATCGGCTGACGTGAGAGTTAATCTGCAGTGATTTTGGTGCGGGCTTCTTGAGGGCTTGGATTTAGGCCAGTACAACAGTGCTTTAGGAGTATTACGGTGACTTGCACACTCAAATACACATAGAATAACAAGGCGATGGGGGAAATCCGATTGAACCGGAAAACTTGAAGGCTCCAGCGTCTTTCACTGCACGATAATGGAGCGGTGAGGCTCGTTAAAAACCAGAGTGAAGGCGTCCAGCCAGAATCAATCAGTCTCCTGTGTGTTCCTCACCTGATTCAATTAAAGCCTTTTCATAAAGCACCAACTTAATGGGGCTAATGCAGTGCAGGCAGAGAGAGGGAGAGGAAACATTAGAATGAGCAAGATGGAGACAAGGAAGGACAAGAGAGTGAGGCATGAGTGAGAATGCTTCGTGATTCATCAGTTTAGGGCTTCGATAACTTACTTATATAACGTTAACTAGGTGTGTTTAATGTCATGTTTTGTTCAAGATTTATGTCTTCACAATGCAGCATGGGACAAGCATTTTGGTGTATACTTTAAGTGACTGGCGTGAGGTGATTTCCTTGTTATATAGAAATTGCAATGCTTCAATGCTGAAGTTTGAAAACCACGGCTGCACATCGGGGCTGCACCCTAGTGCTGAAAATATGAACTGCTGTGGTGGATTATCCTTCCAATCAAGCTCTGTAAGGCTAGTAGACAATGAGCGTGATTAGTTGATAAGTTACCTACTCTTTTTAATCAGTCAGTTCATGATCATGTCTGTTTCCCTTTGATGAGCAGCCTCCAAGAAACACTTCCTCACGCTTTATTGTCCAAAAGTCTTTTTAAATCCTAAAAATGTGACACTGATCTGGTGTGAACGAAGTGTTGCCATGCCGCGTCAACAGAACGAATTGGGTTACATTTGTATGGAAAGTAGCTCAGATAAAAAAGAACATTATTTTTGCTTGTTGCAGCAAGACACTGACAGAGCTCTGTGTGGGAAGATAAAAGCACATTTCCTTTCAGTATCGTAATTGCTTTGCAAGCGTTCCTTCCAGATCCTTCAACGTGAATGCGTATGGATTTATTGATTCCGTGCAGTTTTTAAGTGCACAAAGGCAGTTTTGGGAAGTGTTTTTCATAGGCTACAACCACTAAGTCAGTGGTCAGTCTGATCTTTGAGAGACACATTTATTTAAAGCCAGGACACTTTGTGTCCCTGAAATGATGCTGCAGAAGAGAGAGGAAGGATGTGTATAGTGACGGACCTGTTTTGTTGAATATTTACATATACTGTACCTTAACCACTGGTCTAAGGCCATTCTTACTGACAACCAGTTCACAGACAGCACTAAGATGATTGCAAATCTGTATGGGTACTTTCTAGTGAAAGCTCTGTTCTCTTGGTGTTATATTTCTATGAAAAAAACTGAAGAACAGGATAAGCTTTAATGCTTTGTCATGAAGGAGAGATAACGAAGAAAGAGAAATGTTCCGTAAATGAGGCTTAAACCTTTCTGCCTGGTCGAACCAATAAGGAGTAAGTCAGTGAAAATCAAGATTTAACTAATGAACCTGATGATTATACATTTAAACCTGGATTGAATCCAAAATCAAATGAAATGTATCAACAGATGTATTGTTGGACAAAACATTCCACATTAGCTGAAAACAGCTTCAAGTAGTGATGAGAGACCGGTTTGTGACCAGAAAACCAAAACAAAAGGCGATTTTGGGACAAAATACTTCTCTCCCTGAGATAAGCTGCCCGCTGGAGTGCTCCCTCGAGAACTGCATACCCTCAAGGTCAAGCGTCACACACAAGATTTTAATATTTCGCTTTGATGAGTCAGAATGGGGTGGAGTAGCACTCCCAAAACGCCTATTGAGGCCAAGAGGCTGAAACGCTCCGTAGAGCTGAGGAGAACTTCACAGTTGGTGATAATTCCCCGTGGCTTAATCACTACGAGTGACCCATTCACATTACACGTAGTCATTTGATCCATTGTCAATGAGGAAAATATCAATTAGTGCAGCTTTGAAGAAAAGGGTGTTAAAATTCAGCTGATAAGGAGAGATGGATGTGAAGGACAGCAGAAGTTGAAAATCTGAGGTTTTTAGATTTCATAGAGATTGTGCAGAATGGAGATATTCAGTATTACCTTCATCATTACGCATAACATCAGTGAAAGCACATTCATTTGTGAATAATTCACTCCTGTCATTGTGTAAACACATCTTAATAAAAAAGCCTTAGCCTTCAGTGGTTGTAGATTGTGAAGATTGCATGCCAATTATCCTTCATATTTCTAAACCTTGTCAGTATCTTCTTACTGGTTTCAGTAATGCTGTGTGGCTGCTGTTGCTACATCGTCTCTGTGGCCTTTTCAATGCATTTCTGCCTTTGTTGTGTTAATGTGAAATGATAGTCTGACTCTATTGCTTTTGTTAAACATCTTTCTCCGTGTGTTACTAATGACTGTACGGCTGGGTGGTGGGAGCGTTGAGTGCATTTATATGTTGTCCTCTTTATGCCAGGAAAAATAAATCTTTGTTTATGGAGAGACAACCGTGGTAAATGGGAATGTTCAACGTTGTCAGGGAAAAAAGAGAAGATTCAGTGTGGCAAACATTTTTGGGTGCTTGTTGGGGCAGAGTTTATGAGATTAAGAGAACTCTCTCTGGAATTGTGTCTATGTTTGACTCGGTTCATCCAAGGTGCTTGGGCTGTTTGATTTATTCAAACATGTACATCAAATATCTGCAGGACGTGATGAGATTCAGTGATGGTAACTTTAAAACACTCCAAAAACCGGCAGACTAGAAGCAACTAAGTAATTAGTGAATGAAAGTAGTATTTTCACATTAGGCATGTCTTATACCTCAGGAAGACCCACTGAATGAGTGTAGAAAGATATTGTATTTGTTAATGTACGCTAATACGACTGTACAAAAATGTCATTATCCAGTCAATGTAAAGTCAGGGCATTTTCACACCTAACCTCTTTGGTTGAGTTAAAAGGAACCCTGGTGTGTTTGGTCAGTATGTGCAGACCAAAACACTGACACCCTTTTTGAGCAGGTGCTCTCTGTTCACCCTCTGTTCTGGAGTACTTTGTTTGGGAACGTGACCCGACCTCAATCCAACCCAGGTGTTCTCCGCAGGTTTGAGCTAAACGGCTCCTGTAGCCAGGTGTGCTTTGCATTCTGTTCAGCCTAAAGGCAGCACGTCTTCAAGCAGTGTCAAGCAGTTTAGTATTTTCAAGACGTTTCCTTGAAATGCATTCTGCTGGTATAGTTTATTTCGCCTGGTATATTGCCCAGATGATTACCATGGTTATGAGCAAATGCCAACTGTGCCATTGCTCCATGTTAAATTGCATAGCAATGTTTCTCTCATAGCAATGTGCACTAGTCCAGAACACAGGACCTTCCTTCTTGTATTTGCTGTCTTGCTCTCACCCCAGGCACATCTGACTAATAAGCAGAGTGAACGTTCTCACGGGGTTTGTAGTGATGCATTTTAGTTCGCATGGATTTTTCTCTTGTGAAAAGAAACTGAACTAAGGAGAGAACACTCCAAGTTTACAGAGTCATCAACTGATTCGGACCAGAGCAAACCAACTATAGGTTTGATAAAATGTATTAAATGCAGGTGGGACCTGTATCAAGTTGGAGTAACTAGAATTTTCAGTTTTCCCTTTGTTTAAAAGTCCCATGAATCTTCATAAATCAGCAGAATGTGTAATCAGCTACACACCTCCACCTGGTAATATTTAGTAATTAGTAAATCCCATGACTTACCACTAAGACCACTATGCTGCAACTGTTTCTAAATCAACAAGATGAGAATTCTGCACTCCTACATCAAGCAGTTCAGGTCACAAGAAATCCATAAACTTCCCTCACAATGCTGTCTTGTCAAATCTGCACCTCGGTGTTGCACCGTTTAGACCAGCCATATACTCATTTCTGTTTCTCTGCTTCTTTTTCAGCTCCTTTCACCCAGTCAGTCAAAACCTGAAGGACTATGTCTGATAGACCAATCTCCCAATTCAAGGTGATTCAGCTGCAAAGATAGAAACATTTCTGACCTGTACATCCTACACCTCCTCCAGAAAAATGAGGACTATCTTACTGGGCGTTGTATGGCTCTTTCTTGGCCTGTCCCTGGATGCTTTGTCTTTGAGTGGATGGAGGATAGAGACAGTAGATGGAGGGGGAACGAAAGCAGTGATCAGAGGTGAGAAGCTGCTCAAAAGAGTGAGACGAGGCTGGATGTGGAACCAGTTTTTCCTGCAGGAGGAGTATACAGGCAGCGACTACCAGTACATTGGCAAGGTAAGAACTGTGCCACTGCTTTCTAACGTTTGGTTACATGAACGCTGACATAGTCCCATATGACAAATAAAAAGTCATTGATTAGCTGGAAAGACACTCATCAGTAATACTTGTTATTCATTCCTTAATTGCAGGTTTTTTAATAATGAAGTTAATCACTCATGATGATCATTCCTAAACAAGTTTCTTCAAAAACCGTGGATCATCTACAATGTTGTACACATTTTGTGACTCTTATCAACCGTGTTTCCAACAGCAGCAGGCAGCTGTTTTCAGCAAGAAAGTCCTGATCTACCCACAGTTTGCTAGCTTCCCAACACCAAACATCAGAAGACAAAGTTGGCAACTTGTAGTGGAGCATTTAGTAGCTAAAGAGCCAGATATGTTTCTCAAGAGACCAAACCAGAGTTAAACAAAGAGTGAAAATTGACCTTTATGCTCATTAGGAGGCCAGAAACACCACTCCAAAAGAATGCTATTGTTGCTCCATAAGTGCTGGATGTATAAATAGGCTGTTTAACTTTATTCATCTATATATACAGTATGTCAAACGTGTTTAAGATTATCACAGCTTTAAAGCCACTGTGTTTAGAATTTGAACACCATCAACTTTTGAGCCCTCACACTTTAAAAAGTGTGTCTTGTCTTGTTTCTTTTTTTATAACCAACACTCAAATAGTATTTTTCTCCTAATCAAGTCATCACAAGAATCTCTATAAAGTGTGTAAACAGAAAACACAAAGCTTG
>JAVQJL010081356.1:0-20094 GCA_036024295.1 Nannoperca obscura | reverse complement strand
TGACTCTATTTTCTATTCATTTCACAACGTATGGTGGTGAATAAGTGTGACTTTTCATGGAAAACACAAAATTGTTTGGGTGACCCCAAACTTTTGAACGGTAGTGTATATATATATTTGACTGACATGTTTGTGCCTGTCCTCTAGTTGTTTGCCTTCTCTTGTGATCACCTCACCCGCTCATTAGCTCCTCATTTACGATCAACCCCATTGTTTACATAGGGGCCAGTTTTCAGCCGGCTTTTTGTCAGATCATCTATGTTGAATTACTGCTGTAGTGTTTGAGCTGATCGTGACAGTTGCCTATTTCACCCCGTTTCACCCATACTGGCTGCCTGCTGTTTTTTGAATTTGTTTACCTACTTTAACTGCGTGACTGTAGCCAATTATAAGCCTGTTAATGTGACCTCTTGAACTTTGTAACCTGCCTTCTACTCTGCCAGCTGAATCTCTGTCTGCATTTGGGTCACCCTATTGCTAGAAAACTTTTACATTTACCTTTAAATTATTTAAAACATTTTAGACTTTTTTTTTATCGATCTAGTATTTTGAAATTATTTTCAAATTTGACACATCCTAATGGTAAAAAAATTCCATATCTAGAACAAATAGAACAATTGTTCTAACAATAAAGAATTACTTGAAAAACATGTATGTACTGTATATGGTATTTTTAGACTTAAAGGTTCTATGTACGATATTTGCTGCCACTAGATGTCACACTAGCATTAGCAGACCAAAACAAATGGACGCGTATAATTTCTCCCTCCTCAAAGCCACTTCATTTACAAAAAAAATTATTTTACATAATCAATCATTGTAAAACACGCTTCACTCAAACTCGGCAGAAACAAAATAAAAACTGAACCAAAACTGTCTAAGATATAGCAAATGTTCAACAACAGCAAAGATTTATCGCAGGGCAGTGTGTTGTGTGGGAAAGTCTGGGTGAAGTGGAGGGACAGAGCTACTGCTCACCGACAGACAGCTGCCGAGCGCTGGAGTCGGAGCTTCAGAGCCACACCAGACTCTGCTCTGATCCCGAGCTGTTTACCGGTGGGAGGAGAGCACAGAGTAAATTTTTTTAACTTTTGGGATTTAAAAGTTGATTTATCTTCACTCTTGCTTCTCAACCTGTGTGCAGCAGCAGGCCGCAGAGGTGCCGACCTACACTATCAGGTGTAATTAGTCTGTCTACGTTTATGTTGACTGCTGACTGGAAGGGAAGTGTACTTTACTTCATGAGCGTACAGAGATAAGAGAAGAAAAAAGAAGAACGATTGGAGGGAAATAACAGAAAGAACTGGAGTCTCTGGTGAATGCTGTTCAGTCAGAGGCTGAACTGAACACAAACAAACAGACACAAACACCCTAAGTGTCTGCCGCTGCTTGCTAGGAGCTATTTCTTCAAGTGACCTAAATCCAAGTAATGTAATTATTAGCTTGCTAGCTATCCTGCTAACTCTGGCCACCTAAAACATCAAGTACAATGTGCTTAAGGTAGCTAAAGTTTGATGGTTCCAATTGAATGTGAATGCCTTTTAGCTGAACACTTTGAACTGCACTCCACTTTACTTTCATAATACTGTGGGGGACATCACTCTCAAAGTCTCTTTATAAATGCTGGGTGGGCCATCAGTTTCCCAGGTAGGTACTCAACTGCACGTGCTGCAGGACAAAAACAAAGAACAGAGTAGCTCGGAGTACAACACAAACAGAGGGAGGGTGACTTCATTCATTTTTTAGGACGCCATTACTCCACTAGCATACATAGCAAATATGTGTTTGTTAATGTGCAATATATATATATATATAGTACCTTTAAAATATTCTTTAGTATAATTAATTACTATGTTAAGTAGCCAATAGAGTGGTGGCGGTGTTCCAGCAGGGGCAGATTACTGCAACCAAAGACTGGGCCTTTAAATAATTTGCACATTGCAGCTGAATGGTCACATGGGTCCTCACCTAACTGCTGACTGAACAGTATTTCAATATGCACTTACAGTATGGCCCCTCAGGAAAAATAAAATCATCGTCCTCAGCCGAGAAGTTTCATCAAAGTTCAGTGGCAGGCGTGTCCCTTGTTTTAAATCCATTTCCCCACTTTGTAAGATGCTCTCTATTACTCAGGAACAGAATCTGTACCCTGTACTGGCTGGTGGCAGCATAAGGACATTCTAATGAATATTTATAGTATATTAAAAAGTTGATGTGCATACAGTTACAGTTGATGCAGTTTTACTATTCATGGTCCAGGACGAAATTTGGGTCATATCTTTGCGACACTCCGAACTTTAGAAATTGTCAAGCTCATTAACTGCTAATCTTACAAAGTGTGCAGTAATAATTTTCTTCATAGTGCACTGGGAGACTGACAATTTAAGATTCATGAGGTTGCATAATTGCTGCGTTATTAAACAGTTTTGGAACATTCAAAAAGAGCTATGTGATATAAACAAGATGGAGGCACATTGGAGACATTTTTCATTCTTAAATTGATTAACATACTGGTGAACAGTTAAGCAGCATTTTGGCTTATGAGATTAAATATCATAAAAAGTCATAAAAAGATGTTAGTTGGTTTATATGCAATGCTGTACTGTGGAAGTTGGACAAAAACCTCCTTTTCAACAGCCTGATTTGAAATTTTGTGCAATAAGCATATCCTAAAATTGAAATGGATAACTCAATGCAAGAAAAGTCAAAGAAACAATTAAAGGCCCTCATGAAATACCTAAAATGCCTTGTCTGTCAAATGCTTCATTGGAACAAAGAGCATTGTGGTTTGAGTTGTGAAAACATCTTTTAATACTGCCAAAAATATTTGTATCAATGAAATTTAAATTGTGGGATTTTTTTGCTCCACATATGAACAAAGCCTGTCTCCAACTGGCCTAATCTAATAGCCAATAGCAAAACAATACTTTCTTTACTTGCCTAATCTTAACCACTGGCAAACCTTTAACATGTCCTATTTCAGCTTTTATCAAAGGCAATGTATTTTTCAAATTATATTTTTCATACAAATCCTCAATCCCTCTATAATCTTAGATTCAGGTTACATTGTCCTTACATTTCAATGTACGCACTGATCTGGCATTCTTCGTCTCATCTAAGCCCAGCTTTACTTCTGGTGTCATTAACCCTTATCTCCCACTTTGAATTTCAAGCAGCCGAAGCCCTTACTCTGCAGAAAAGGACAGTGCTTTAAAAACAAAAACACATCAAAGTGATGCATAAATCCACATAATTGCTTTGACTAATGTATGCAAACTGGATGTGCTACTTGCACGGCCAGGGGGAGAACAGAGGGGACCTCTTAGACATTCTAGTCACATGTACTCAATTAGTGGAAATCTGGTACTTTCAAATGAAATCATTTTGGGGGATTTTGAACAAAAAGTCTCAGAAATGTATTTTGTATGTGACAGTCAATAGAAATGTAGTAACTGATGAAACAATCCAAAAGAAAATGTACTTTTAATTGTGGCATCATCTTTGTTAGCTTCTGCAGTGGTGAGAGGTCTTTAGCTTAAATGTTTTGCTTGAAAGCATCCCTGTTTATTTGAAATAGCCTCTTCAAATTTTTAATGTGTTTTGATGCATGAAAAAAACATGTGAAATATGTCAGATCTAAATGTGCTGGATCTATTTGAACACTTAATTGGCATTATCAACAAAGCTGAGTGTAACTGGACAAACCATGACAGTCCATGACACGACATTTGCCATGATATTTTAACAACCCATTATTCAGAAATCCCAAAAGTCTGAAAAATGTCCCATTAAACTGAAAGCCCATTTGTCCAACAGCCTGTAAATCCTGAAGAAACAAACGACCATTTCTCCAAAGGCCCATAGCTATCTTTCTTGCCTTACACCAAATTACATTTCAAGTGACTTTAGTGTTGCAGACAAATTTCCAAATCGGAATAAAATCTGAAGTTTTACCTCAGTTGGTGCTCGCCTGACTGAGACAGTAAAATAGCTTGAAGTGTCATTTGGTGTAAGGCCCTAAAAGACAGCCTACCCCCATTGATTCAGCACCATGGACAGGGCCGGCAGTCACTGAACTAACAGTGCAAGAGAGTACGTATTTTCGGAACTATAGACATTTGGAACAATGGACGTTTGTTTTGGGGATAATGGGCTGTCAAACAAATGGGCTTTTGGACCAATAGGAAATGTTTTGGACTAGTGGGGATTTGGAATAATGGGCTGTAGGGATAAATAGGCTTTCCCCCATGACATGCCAATCACCTGTTCATGGACTATGATCTTTTGGCTGAAAGGGAGCGAATGCCCAAAAACGTATGGAAAGTTTCCCCAGAAGATTGGAGGCTATTAGGAGCATATGAGTGGCCATGGTTTTGAAATAAGATGTTCATCCATCACATATAATGTTTGGGTTTCCACAAACTTATAACGTATAATAACATTCTTATGTTATTGATACAACAGAATCAAGTTTTTGTATGAACACTTTCAGTGTTCACTGAACTTTCACGTTCAGTGATTGTACAAGATTCCACCTATGCCATTTAAATCTATTTTATTCACCTGTTTCATACAGTCACTCAGAGAAGGTGTGGCCTGAGGGCAGCAGTTTTAGCTGCTTTTGTGAAGTGTAGAGGTCAAGAATCACACAGGTTTTCTCTGAAAAAGGAGACTGCTTCTCCTAGTGTTCGAGAAGGCCATCAGGAAAATTCTATTGGGGACTTGGGATATGTCCAATTATATGCCATACCCACTGTGGCACTAGTGGGAATCTGTTATCTCGTTGTCACCAGGAGAAATCAGTGTTTCTCTGCCTCCCCAGTCACTTGCAGGTTTGAGGCTGTGGCTAATGAGGCTTAGCTGTTATATAGGCCAAGTCAGTCTCAGTCTCAGTTCAGCACTAGTGATTGCAGGGGCCTACTCAGCCAGAATCAAACAATAAATAATGCCCTATTGTGGAAATCAAAACTCGCCCGATTATTTGCGGTCTAGAATGTAAGGATTTTTGTAAATAACATCTCTTGCTCCTTTATTTACAGTATTATGTTTTCAATGCAATGTTTGGAGACAGTGCTGATGCCCCTTGTCTCAGGGCAGGACATGAGAGCTTCCAGTGAAATCTCATTAGTTGCTCAGAGCTAAAGCTATTCAGTACGTGATATACAAGGATTTCTGCCATAACAATTAATTTTATTACAAGGAAAACATCTCTATCAAACTGCACATCAGCGGGTTTGTGATTCTCAGCTGTAAGTTGTGTGTCCCAGATAGTTTTTCTTGTGGAAAAGGGAAGGGACACTCATGAATAAGCAATCAGTATTCATAACAGCTTTATTTTACAATTATAGTAAACACGTTTTAAACTTGTCTGAGAATGATCCCTTTAAGTGACAGCACGTCAGTTTTTTAACAGTTTGTGTAGTTAACTTTAAATTCTCTGTTTATTCTCCACTTTGTGCCACTTAGGTGCATGAGGGAAATAAATAAATGCAGGTGGTTGACAGGTAAAATTATCTTGCAATTGACACTCATACCCACTGAACCATTAACATCTTAACAGCTTAAGATGCACTGACTCAAGTCAGTTATTCATTTAAAGTAGAAGTTGAACAAATTAAATGAGACTCATTATACATGTTCTGAAACTCTGGCCAAGAGGAGGTTTTGAAAATAATTAATGAGATAATCTTATTACATGCTTTTTGCATATACTAAAACCTTCAAAGTAAAATATCACATTGAGTAACGGTTCAGAATGAGGATGAACAAATGCGCATCCTCATTCCTTACAGAATTTCTGTTACAGGAAGAATCAGTACAACCCCCCCATTTTATTACATTTTGTTGCTTGCATCACTATGAAGTAGTGGCTAAAGTTGATCAGGACAACGAGACCAAGGTAAATATTTGAGTCATTTTGAGGAAATAACTGGGACAAATTAACACTTCTATTTTAGGTGGTTTGATAGGTTTGTTGTGGAATGGTTATGGAGCTCCATGGAGGTAACAGTTTCAGTGAAAGGCACATTGAACACAGTTGCAATGGTTCAGTTTGAAACCCTTCCTTTTGCCCGTCCTTTGGTAGGTTGATGTGAAAAGCATGTCTTAATACATAAGCCATGTGTAATTCAGCTCCAGCAGTAGATTTAGAGTCATTTAGTTGTGCCAAATATTGCATCATCATTTTGCCATAAATGTGAAATGCATTTGCAAGGAATTTTCCCCTGCAAAAAGACACTAGAGCTCGAGTTTGTTTCTGTTTGAACAGCTGAATATTTTTGTCTCACATAGACACAGTGAAGTTAAGAAAATGGCCTGATTCTTCAAACTAAAAATAAAGCCTCATCTTTGGTGTCTTAATCTACTCATCAACTAAAGAACAAACGATACATCTTTTTACAAGAGTCACCATCATGAAACAGGAACCTGATTAGAATATGTTGACTTACCTTATATATTTTATTTTATTTATTCTTTACTTTGCGGTAAACCTAATCCAAAAGTACAATCAATTTTAGCGACATCGTAGCGTACAGCACAATTGCACCTTAGCGATAAGCGTATGACAGGAGATAGAGCCAAAAGACAGGACACAAGTAACACATTTTATTTGATTTGCATAAATAAATGGGTTGTTTCCTAGAAACATGACACAGCATGCTCTTAGTTGAGAACAGACCTGCTGCTTTGCTGGGTGTGATAGATACTCGCTATTAGTCAGACATCAGCAAGCACTTTAATGTACAAGGCTAATTGTGGGTAGTAAAAAGAAGAAAAGCATTACTTAGCATGGGGGTGCCTAAAGGGAAAAAACACCTTACAAAAAACTAATGAACCATGAGTAAACAATGTTCCTCGCAAACTTCATCTGCTGTTGAAGACCATGATATGCAGTTGAAATCCCTGAAAAAATAATAAGTGGACCCCTAAATATTTAGTTTTTGGTCAAACTACTGTTTAGATTATATCTTATCACAATAACATAAACACAACTTTGACATATGGCCATATCATTTTAATATGTTGAAAATGTTAGTAATGAGATGACTATTTACACATCCACAAGAACAGATAAAGATCAACATTAGCGTTCATTTGAAGTTTGTGTTTGTGTCCAGCTGATGAATACAAGTACAATATTTACTCTCCTTTAAGCTCTTTCTGGTGAAATATCTGGGTATTTTTAGCTGCCAAATGCCCCACTATGTTCCCCACCTGGTCAGTAACTTTGCGTGTCAGCTGTTTGTGGTAGCGTTCAGTCGGTTTATCAGAGCTTTTGGCTGAAAACAGCTGCCTGCTGTGTCTGGAAACAACACTAATGAAAGCTCTGAGACTGAACCAGAGAGTCAAAGAAAAGAAAAGTTCTGGGCTGAAAGACGCTGGAATGCTTCATAGAGCTGAGGAGAACTTATTCAGTCTTGGTTTGCCACTACAAGCAACCCCTTTCACATTACACATACTTAATGGATCTATTGTTGATGTAAAATATTGATTACAGCAGTTTTACAGAACCACACAAGTTTTGCAAGTTTTAGCCCATTAGCTACTAATTACAACACTATACGTTATTCATGACCATTTTCCACCACAAACCAGGCAGCCATTGATTTCTATTCCTTTCATTGCAGTATATAAATTAGGGCCTTACTTGCTTGAGTTAATCTATCATTGTGAATAGCTATTTTATAAACGTTCCATCTGGTGCATTCAAGGACGCAATGAAATCTGAAAATTGTTTGATGGCTGCTGAAGAAGATAATGCTGGCAGAGAATATAGATTCACAATTAGTAAATCAGTCATAAGATGCTGTGAATATGGTTGTTTTCTGCATGAAAAGAGACTGTGTTTTCAGCAGCAGACTCTCAGTGTCGTCCAACATAGCAATACTGAACTCACATTTTAATGCTTTCCTCCATTGCTTTGTATGAAATGCACGCATGCGTTAGCTTTCATATTCTAGTGCACGCAAGGGAATAAAGGTATATGAAATCTCAAGGTTGAAAACCTTAATGGTCCACCAGATTTGTTCACTTATTTCCCTGATTAGACTTTGTTTGAGAACTGTGTGGACATCTACAGACTAGGCTTGATTTAGATCTGCCTGACGGTCCTCTTTAATTGTGTTGCACCTGCTAGGGTGGGAGAGGTGACACCTTTATTTGGTCATCTTCTATAATCAAGGGATGGGTACGAGTAATAATATATTCAATAAAAACTAATCAGAGATGTACCTGACTTGCACCTGAATTTTTTGTTTTATATCTATGGATTGTGAACATGTACGTCATTCTAAAAGTACTGTATTGTCCCATTGATGGGACAATATAATTTTTTTTTACTGGAAATAACATTAAAAAGAAGGGGGTGCATTATAATCAAGGACTTGAATACATTAATTTTATGATCTCCTACAGAGATTGTTGCGTTATGGGTTGTTAGTAGTCTTGTTGTTGCTAGGCCAGTGATTGTCTTCAAGTCTGTCAATTTATTTATTGTTTATTTGTATAGGGCCAAGTATGTAGCATAAACCAATGCCATAGACCACAGCATTTATAGCCTAAGCTAATTTGCAATTCTGTCCCTAGATGGGCCTTTAAAATACATAAAATCCAGCAACACATACACAAGAGACGGTATAAAACACACACTCATCAATAGGCACATACATTATAAAAACACAAAACTCTGAAATCTACAATAATATACAAACATAACAATACAGGACAGAAATGAATACAATAACGCACCATAAAACAGGAAGCACCAGATTATTCATGACTACCTAAATGTTCCCTAGATCTGTTACAGTTTTCAACATTTCAACCTGAAGGTGTTTCTGACGGCTCGTGTAACGTGTTTTGCTGCCGCAGAGGAAATAAATCCCTAAAGAGTGAAAACCAGTCAAAGCATCTTTCGACATCTGCAGAAACAGACCGGGGTCCGAATCATCTGTCAGCCAGACAAGAATTGTTGGTGTCAAAGATAATGAGGAGCTCAAAAAGACAAAAAGAAAGTCTGATAAATGCTATCTGTCAGAGAAAATCATTTTGACCACATCCACAAGCCTGACAGGAGACATGTGAATATGTGACAGATTGACAAGCTACACAAATGTGGGATTTACCACTTTATGCCTTAATGGAAGTTGTGAATGTTTTACTTCAGGTTTTCCTTTAACAATACAGTAGATTTATTCTCCGTGCAATTACTCGATCTGGAGTATATTACATGACAGACTCAATGGGAAAAATGTTAGAATCAACTGCCCAGCCCAACTTTCACTAGCGCAAAGTAATTGCCTGTGCCATTTAAAGCACTTAAAAGCACCAGTGGTTGCTGGTGGCAACTTTAATAACTAAAGTTCCCCAGAAGCCGATCTCTCTATCAATATCAAGGCTTCTTAATTAATAAGTGTAGAGCTTCTTTAGCAAGAAAATAACACAATACTGCATATGGTAAAGAGAATTAAAAGGACGTCAATTCATTTTAGATTGAGCTTTAAATGTTTCACAAAATCATTGAAATTGGGACCTGGTTTTGAACTTCAAAACATTCAGTGTCTGAAAAAAAAATACACGTGCCCAAGGCCCACGAGGGGCCCATACAAAAGGTTTATGGTTGACCCTTAAATGTGAGTTCAAGGACAGCAAACTTCCAAGGAAACTGTTTCCTCTTCCCAGTACGCACAGATAATGATGTGAAGGAGAGTATGTTGTGCAGAAGTTGTTAGGTGACCTCTTTTTATCTCTTAAATTGTGTTCATGAACTAGCCTGCAACACTTACTTGGTCTGAACATTCAATGGCAGGGAAGTTCAGAAAAACATGCCATCAGCATTGTAGTTTGTTTCTCCCTCTGATTTCTTCTGCTATGTGTGACGACATTGAACACTTAAAACATTCTCTCTTGTGCAAGGCTAAGCACAATGCCATGGGAAAAATAAACAGGTTTGCCATCAACAGAATAGTGACTACTCATGTGGTCCTTCAGTTTTCATAACATTTCACAACAATTATCAAAGTACAATTTCAGACACTGTAATGTTTAAAAGAAAGAAGGCTGAGAAAATTAAATAAAATTTTTGCAGTCCAGTTTTTGCCTAAAATAGAGAGCTGTCATGAAGGTCCAAGCCTGCCCCCGGAGTAACAGTGGTCTGTAAGTTTGGAGGTAGTTCAAAGGAGAGTAGCCAGGTGTACTGCTACTAGGGGGTGATGCCTGCTAGGCCTGTGAGTGTCACAGGCAACCTGAGGCCAGGTGCATCCATGGAGGGACCCTAAACCTGCAAAAATCTCTCACTATCACCCAACTTACATTAACCAAAGCTTATTGCCATTTTGTGAATGATCATCTTTAAATGAACATCTATGTGCATCTTGAAGTTACCCTTGGCATTCCTTTTCCTTGAACAATAACATTTATGTTATCACTCTAATTCACATATTTGGAGGGTTTGAACACATACAATAAGTGTTTCCCCCCCAGTTGAAAGCACCAGTGTTGGATGGTAACTGTGATTACTTTTTAAGTTTTTAAGTTTATTTGTAACTTAACTTGTAACTGTAGACTTGACTGGACAGATATGAGGATGTAGGTCATCTAACTTGCTGCCAGAGAGTGAATACGTGTATTTCCTAAATTTTCTAAGTACTGTTTTAATAAAGGAAAAGAGACTGAGGCTGAGATTACAGTATTCAGTAAGTACTGTAAAGAAAACAAAACACTTTCCACTCAATCTGTGACAATGCACGCACACCAATATTAAACGTTTTTTATCTACTCTTGTTTGTCAAAAGAAAAACCAGTGTGCCAGCTTGTTCCATTGTATCTCTCATGGATTAAGAAGAGGTGTTATCTTCATCAGCACATTTTCAAGCCTAGCTACTGTAATATTATTAAAATTCATCTTCCAATCCTTTCTCATCTCTAAACATATATTGTAGGTTTAGGGAAAGTTTGATCAAACAATACATAATTCATGCCGTATGTACTTTCCCACCTTTTCTGTTATTTGCTATAATCGTGCCCTCTCTTATGGCGTGTGTGCTGTGTTTATAAAAAAAAAATTAAACCTAAAAGTGGGGACACACACATTTCCTACTGTCTGTCAACCTTGAATAAATAACTACTGGTTATAACCATTTACAAGACACTCAGGAGCCATTATGTTTTATGACATAAATACAGCAAGGCATAATAGAGCGGCAGATTCAGTAGACAGAAGACATTGCACCAAAGAAAGTAAGAAATAAAATGACATTTGAAAATCCTCATTCTCACTGAAATGAAATCAGGAACAGAGGGGGGGAATTAAAGGGCGTCCATTAATATTTTGGCCAGAAGTTGAACTCTCACAGTGAGTACGGCTAATTTATCAACGTACCACACTTTCAGCAAATGTGCAGATTGAACACATTAGGGAGCTGTGCTGTCACACCAATTTAAGGCTGGCGAAATGCTATGATTTTAAAAACCACTGACATGTTAAAAAACCCCCCACCTCATTGTAATCAATCTTGTGCAGTCATAAAGTCACTGGAATCAAGCCTGAGTAATTAGGAAATAATCATTATTGTGAATATCCAGACTTAGACATCTGAATGTGCGGCAGCGTGCCTTGTGATATCCACCCACGAAGTTGTGGCCAGCATCTAATTGCATTTTCGAGTCAAAGGCGTCAGATCAATGACTGTGTGCAGCCTTTTACCATGTCCTTCACCCAGAAATACACCAAGGAGGCTGATAACAGTGAGATAGAATCAGTCGGGGTTGGGAATGTCCCCATGCTGCCATTTGTATCAGTCCTGTGGCGCCATAATAAAACCTGCAGACAGGAATTTCATTAGCGTACTGAAGTTTACTGCTCAGCATGCACACTGACCAGTTCATGTCACATGGTGACTCATTATTCACTCATTTATTCGACACTGCTATGATATCGGTAATATCTTCTTAGGCTTCATGCTGACTTCAGTGTTTACTATGGAGGCTATCTGAAAAAAAATGTCTAAATGTTGCCATGAAAATAAAAAAAAGAATTATCTAATATCATGCAAAACAAACTTTGAAATGCTAATTGTGGCTTTAGTAACACATTTCGTCAATCCAAGATGTTTCGTGTGCATTGCAAGTTTTATATTGAGCTTCTGAACGAAATGAATAAAAAATCCTGAAAATGAAAAGGTTACAACTAGTGTATGTTATCCACTAAGCATTATTTGAAGAACAAATATACCCATGTTTGTAATGGGTTTATTAAAAATGTATGGGGGAACATCAAGTCAAGATGTTAATTATAACCACAGAGTCGGATGCTGCCATGTATAAAGTCCCCCTGGAATACAGTGTCAAACTAATTGCTTCTTAAAAAAAACCAAACACTTCTTTAGATCACTCTCACATGTTTAGACCTGATATTTCAGACGCTTGTCAAATCATGAGGAAACAGCAAGAAACAGCAGAGGTTCATTACCACCGAAGCTTGGACAAATTGGATACTGTGTAAAACAAAGGTAGAGGGAAAACATGATAGACTACAGCCTGTATATCTGTTGTCTGTGGAGAGTAAACAAGGAATTTTTCTCTTATTCACAGCAACCTAGTGAGTAAATTATGAGATTTAACTTCTAACAAGCAGTGCACGGGTCAAAGCACTCTGCCAGTATACCAAACTGTGTGTAAAAAAAGTGTAAAAAGAAAATGAAACTGTACATGCACTTTGAACAATTCAATTTAAATTGAAACTGAAGAATAGAAAGTGTAAACTATAATCACCTATAATGAGGCACAAACATGGGCTGTCTACTCCTTTTGTTGTTTTTCTCCTCTGTATTTATACAGTGAAAAAGCTGAGACAGCATGGGGGAGGCACACGAGAGAAAGCTTAAGTACAGTATCACTGACCACAGGGAGAGAGATGTTTGACTGAGGCATAAAAAACAGCTGCGGTCATCTAAACCAGAGAAAATAAGAACGAACAAGACTCTACATCCTTTTAGAACAAGTAACTTTCTTTTAAATTTAAGTTGTAATGTTTGCCAGCTTAAAAAAGAAATTACATAACAAGCCTTTTGAATAGTTCAACAAAAGATTTTGCTCATGATGTTCACAAAATGTCAACATTTTTGACAGTGAATGGCACTATGAGGGTTTTACTGTCATTAAGTTCAGTGGTATTTTCGAGACATCAAATACTTTATCTAGGCGGCAGTCTGAAACAATTTTTCTTTTGTTACAAAATCTACTCATTTTGAATTTCAAAATGTAAAGATGAATGTGTGCATTAGTGTGTGTGTGTGTGTGTGGGTGACCGTTTGTGTTTATTTGCGTCCATCTGCGATTGCCTGTGAGTGCATGCTGGGATTGTCTGCGTGTGCGCACATGCATCCTGCGAGTGTGCGCGTGTGAAAAAAACAAACTCTTTTTTCTTCTTCCTCGCTTGTTTACTTTCACTGCTTTCTGCTCCAGAGGTGAGAAGTGTTAATGAGGGAGCACTAGCCCTTGCCCACCCGATAGCAAATACTAGTCCACAAAACCCATCAATACCGTGATAGCAGGTGCACACAGATTTGCTGGTAATTATGCCCTCTGGATGTTCCTGAATCCGCCTCCCCCAATCTCCCAACCACCTAGCCCCCCCATCCAGCAATATGCAGCCCGTCCTCTTGGTTCCCCAAGTAGGAGAAGTAAAGCCACTGAGAGCCGGAGTATGGGGGCTGGACCAATTAGAGGAAGAAATACACAGCACTGGAGACTGCTCTTAGATCGGTGCCAGGCTTGTTTTTCAGCTCTCATACAGAAGGTTACTGGTGTGTCAGCTTGAAGAGAAAAGTCCACCGTCTACTTGCAGCTTGTTGAGAAGATTGTTGTTTGTTGTTTTATTGAACCTGGATAACAAGGAGCCATAATGACAGAGACAGCTTTTTCTTGTGCCGTTCGCACCAATTCGGCACTCCTGATCTTCAGGAGTTCAGGAGATGGCTGCAAACGGACAGTTTTCTGAACAGGCCATTAACAGTGTTAAGGGTAACGGAAAAGTTCTATAAACTTGGCAAAAATCACACCTCTTGTAGTAACATCTCCGGGTTGTTGCTGCTAGCTTCAGGCAAATTTAGTAAGATGACCTCCACCAAACCATTAGTGTGCTCCAGTGGGACAACTTCTCCCGAACAGAAAGGTGAGAAAAGATCCTGATGGCGGTGAGAAAGGCGTTACCTCCTACCCTCGTACATACGCAGGTGGCAAAGTGGCAGAGCTGTTGTCATGGCAACCTCCCTCATTTCAACCATCGCCTGGCAGGCTCTGACAGATGTGTTAAGTCTTGTAGGACATTGGAATCGAAAGGACTGACCCTTTCTCACTTTTTTTCTTTTGGGAAGTTTTGATTTTGATAGGCTCAGAAAAAAAGGATGGAGTCAGAAAGAGATACCGAAAGTGAAAGACAGACCACAAGAGAAAGCAAACGTGATCAGTTATCTCCTTTCTGCTTGTCCCGCTGTGTAATCAACGTGACATTGCAGGTGGAACGCTCTGGGAACTTTCTTTGCCAACAGGCCCCAGGGTGAGCTGCGGGGATCGCTGGCTGACAGAGAAACCCCAGCTCTGGGACTTGTGATGTTCTCTCTCAGTCCATATCATTCTCACACAGTCCACAGCATGAGCCCAGTCCCTGCACCCTCCCCCGGATTACTTCCAATAAACAGGATTTCTAGTCAGCGCTGTCAGAGCCTGGAAGAGAATATCACTTCTGTCACAGAAAATGCACACAAATGCAATGGATGTTTTTCCTTCGCTCACTTGAATTTGAGAGTTGACATGGTTATTTACATGCTGAGTTTCATGACCCTTTGAGCCTCAGATGTTTGTTAAGGGCCCAGTTTACAACTCGGGTGGTGGTGGTGGTATGTTTGAATATCTGTATTTTCTTACTGCAGTGGTGGCCATATCTCTTGAAGGCACCTCAGCTGTTTAAACTGTAGCAGTCATTGAAATTCCACTGACAACACAGTGGTCAGCCAAAAAAAACTAAACTGGAGAGCATGCCACAGCCACTGAATACTGGCAAAAATACCTTTTTTCACAGTTTTTAGCTAAAGTAAATTGAATACCATTGGGATTCTGACTGATGTTCAGGCAAAAAGAAAACAATTTAAACTTGGGCTCTGAGGAAAAATATCATCAAAAATGATCTTGAGGTGCTAGTGTAGTTTGGTTTTCAGTGTTTAGTGTTTATCCCTTTGGACTTGGTTGATGCATCATCATCATCCCCCTCTCCTCTCAGAGTCATAACTCAGTGGCAACAGAACACACAGACCTCATACACACTACTAGACGAGACTGTTCTCCCCAAAAATACGTCCATAAGGGTCATTTGTGCAGCAGACCCACAATTACGTTTGTATGTGCGGCAATCTCGAGTGGCCGAAGTAATTATGACAGGAGCAAAGTTGGAAGTCGGGTGAGTTAGTATAAAGAGCGAGAATGTCCGCATATGAAGGGGGTTGTGGTGGATAGATGGGTCAAACAAAACAGGCCCTTCACCCAAGAGACCAAGTCCACACTGATGAATTTTAACTTGCGTATGTAAGTGCCTAAAACTAACCAAACTGCATTTCCACATGTTTTTTATTGCTACTATGACGATGAAGGTCTGGTAGGCCTATATGTCATTTTGGAAGTCACTGACAAATTACCTATTCTGTTTATGTTGGAAGACTTGTTGAACTAGACTCAATTTACTGTTTCCAACAATAGTAATATCTACAATATCCATCCCGAATAAACATCCATAAATCACATTAGAAATTATATTTAAAAAGTAGCCTCATAACTTAATTGCCTCGTAATCTTTACGTCTCACAGTGCTTCCGTGTGAAAAGTAAAATTTAGTTCTGACTGCTGGTGTATTAGCTTTGTAGATATTGCAGAAGATACATTGTCATTGTAAACCTCAGTCACTCTCAACCATTCAACAATAATTAGACTGAACGTAACCTCCGCTACAAAAACTAGAGCATCAGCTGGAAGCAGACACAACATGCAACCCGTTTTGATTTGTTGAGCATGTCACAAACACAGTAAGGTTAATGGTTCAAACCCACTGGGGCCACACATGCAAGAACTGAAGTCACTTATCTTGAAAACTTATCTTGAGCCTACCAAATGGCATGGGCTATGTAATGTTATTTTTATGTTCTGAACTACATAATACAAAACATAATTGTTTGCAAATACTATTTTCCACCAAATTGCTAAACGTACCTTTATATCCTGACAGCCAAGATATGAAAACAAATGAATGGCTCTGGTGTGGAAAGAGCGTGACGCACATGTTGAATACACAAGTTACAAGTGATTGTACAGACTATGCACAGTGTTTATCCTAAAAATAAGTGTTCATCTACAAAAGAAGCAATTTGTTCGACTGTCTTGATGCATTATTCCTGTACCATTCCTGCACCCAACAAGGAATAATTATTGCCTTTTGCATCTGTTAGGCTTATTGTTTGACTGGTTGAGTTGGGTGATTCAACGTGCTGAGTCAGGTCAACATTACAATGCACGGGCTGCACTCGCTGTTGCAGTAATAATGCAGATTAGATGCAGGATACAGTAGACACCTGATGTGGAGTCTATATTGGCTACAAGAATCACACATTAGGTTCTGCTAGTCTTATTAGCATTCCCTGGCATTGCCTGAAAATGTGTCTGCCAGTGTGTAGCACACTTTATAAAAAGCCAAGATATGTGAAGGTAGATGTCCCCATGTGAAAATAAGTCCTCGGAGCTGTCAAAGAAACAGCATTGAGGACTTATTTTCACATAGGGAATTCTGTTTACACCAATAAAAAAAAAATGTTCACAGGAAATATACCAGACTGATTCCCTCTCTTACCACTACAGCCTCATTACCCCAACTGAATGTAACATTGAGTGAATGTCAGTGTTTGAATGCATATTGAACAGACTCCAGTGCTGCTGCAGTGAACATGATCCAGACTGCCGCCAGACAGATGAGGTCTGTGGTACAGTTGTCATCATCCTATTCTGTCAGTTATTTGCTGCTGCTTTTAGATCTTGACTTGCAGTGTGTCAGATGCCGGGCAGATGCCCATCTTTTGCAGTTTTTCAGCTACCTCTGAACATAGAATGTCACGTTCGCTGACTTTAACAACACATCCTGTTTTCTTTTGCCAAAGGTCATGACTGATGTACATGCTAAACCCCTGTCAGTGTCTGTATCTGTGTCGACATATCCTCATTGAAGTCTCTGCAGCAGAGACAAAGCAGCGCCAACTGAGCAAATCTTCCCCCTCCCTTATCTCAGGGGACTGCTGCTGTGGTTGTTGATGTGTATCTCACGGCATAGGTGCCTAATTATAGTGTAAGGTGGAGAAGCAACTGAAACGGGGTGCATCCTCCTGCAGATAGATTTGGGGAATTTAAAAAATGTTCAGATGACACTTTTAAAGTGGCTGCAAGAAAGGCTGGCGTAACATGTCATCAACATGAGTTAAAGACTCAACCACTTTACTTGAGGTACCTGTAATTAATTATGCAGGACACTCTCGTAAAGGCATTTGAGATAAATAACAGTTTATTACTGTATTTAAAGCCGTGCCATTTTTTACGCCCGCTTATATCCACATGGCTAATGTCAAGTTGTCATGATAAACCTCTAAAGCAGTGTCAATATACCACCCATTAATAACCAAATGGCACTTTATAAATCACTTGTTATAAAGTTTAAATCAGCTTGATATCAGTTTTCACGACATAGTTATGGCGGTGCTATAACACCCCCTTCAAGTAACACCAAACCAACAGTGTTATATAATTTAATTCATGGACATAAAATCACAAAAAAATGAGCAGATCGAGCGGAGAGGATCAGACTGCCGGAGTTTGTGTTTTTCAATCAATGGGCTCTTGAAACAGACATGATACACTGCTTATGTACATTCTGGAAGCAGCATACAGTAGAAGCCATTGTGTTTTCTATGTGGGCTTTATAACATACAGTGAACATTTGATTTTTCAGCACACACAAAACACTACATGATGTTTTATTATTACCATTTTAAAAGCAACCAGAAGTTAAAATTAGTTGTCTTTAAAAATCAAGGTTTCAAGGATAAAAATAAATTAAACTCTGCAAAACAGACTGCAGCATAACATAAAATGTATTGATGGGCTTTTAAGGAATATCAAGTTTTAGCAGGGGTGGACTGATCATGAGAAGCAGTAGAAGTTTTCCCAGGGTCTAAGAGTAGAGGCTGTGTTACGTTGTACAGATTGTAAAGCCCTCTGAGATAAACTGTGATTTTGGGCTATACAATTGACTTGGCAATAGACGAGTGCAGCCACGCTGCATATGAATGAGAAAAGGTTTTAAAAAATGCTGTTTGGTAATCCTCTGGCCAACATTGATACATTCTTGTCTTTGCTAATATATGCTGGTGCTAATAAGCAGAATGTCCGACGATGAAAACTTCAGTTACTCCCAAAAATATTTTTTTGGGCCACAGCCATGGAATTTCCTTATTGACATGCTTAAAGAAAGAAGAAGCCCAGATCAGACAAAAGTAGGACTCTACAAGAGCATATAGTTAAACATGCTTGTTGGGATATTCATATTCATTTGGAAGGTTATCTTATATTAAATGGGGTTGCATTCTTACATAGCACCATTTCAATTATTTGTGTGTTTATTAAAATGTGTACTGCCACTGTACATTCTTTTGCACAAGTTAAATGCCACCCTATTCGACGATACACATTTTAAACACATTGTGCAAAACCACAAGTTTGCTAAAAATGAGTGCTAGAGGAGTTGCTTTTTCTTCTGCTTAATTATTCAGATGCTTGTGTCTCAGCGGTTGGAAAGGAGTTTTAGCTTCAGATCAAATACGTCTTATGTCTGTTAAAAATGTCTTTTTTCAGATAATGTTTAAGAAAAGTGTAGTAGAGTCGAGCTCTTGGAGAAAAAAAAGCTAATAGGCAGTCTTTCCTCATTATTTCTTTCAGACTTTCTTCCCTGCTCCGTTTTGTTCCGATTTGTTATTGAAGTAAAGAACTATAAGCCATTGAGTGATGAGAAAACAGAAACTAAAACCATCCTTGTGCCTACTGTAGATTACTGGCTCAAGCTATTTAAATCTTCTCTTTATTGCCTCTGTCTGTTGCTTTTGTGGTTGACATACACCCTTCCTTTCACCGTCCAGGCAACAGGCTGCATTAGAGTAAGCCTACAGACACCCCTGCCTCTCTATGCAGGCATTGTCTCCTCTTATGCAATGAGTTTGTGCAGCATACATTCACATTTTTGTATTCAACCTGGCTGTGAAGCCCCACAGCATTAGAACTTACATTTTCTGATTTATATAATCCCAAACAAACTTGCCCAGAAACTGTGAGTATTTATATTAAAACTTCAGATGGGCAAATAAACTGCTGATTCAAAAAAATCCAACAAAAATGTAAGTTAAAGGCATACTGTACAGTTCATCATTTCTAGCAGGGGGACGTTGAGCACTGTCCATAAATTACATCCACCAGACAGCAAAAAGAGAAATGGCCTCAGTGCTGCTCCATCAACCATTCTGCTTTCTTAGAAGGTCATGAGCAACTTCATCATTGGCATCTACTACACTTGTGATATATGTTGATGTGTCCATCTTTGTAAGATTCGACATCGAGAAAGGTGACAGTTAAATTACAGATTAATGTATTAATTAGTGTTGTTGCACTTTTATATGATCATTTAAATTATTATTTATATGATCATTTAACAATGATCTGTTTGAGGACTTTCAGTCAGGATTCAGAGTGCATCATAGCACAGAGACAGCACTGGTGAAAGTCACAAATGACCTTCTAATTGCATCAGACAAAGGACTTGTCTCTGTTCTTGTCCTATTAGATCTTAGTGCCGCATTCGATACCATTTACCATCACGTTCTACTACAGAAACTAGAAAATTTAATTGGCATTAAAGGCACCGCACTAAGCTGGTTTAAATCCTATTTATCAGATCGATATCAGTTCGTACACGTTAAAGATGAATCCTCTATACACACCAAAGTTAGTAACGGTGTT
>JAVQJL010081355.1:0-43257 GCA_036024295.1 Nannoperca obscura | reverse complement strand
GTATTTCTTTAAAGTTAAGACTAGTTTAAAGTCATCTTCATTGAAAAGTACAGTGCTTTTCCTTCAAAAATAAGGACATTTCAATGTGACCCCAAACTTTTGAACGGTAGTGTATCTCTCTATATATCTCTATCTCTATATATAGATATCTATATATATATAGATATCTATATCTATATATATCTCTATATAGATATCTATATATATATATCTATAATACTGATATACTGTAGTTCTTTTACAGTCAATGATTAGCAATGGTCTTGTAAATTAAAAACCCACCTTATTTTCCATATCCATGGCCACTTCTTTGCAAGGCATCACTCCAAATGAACAGCGCTCCTTAACGAGAAATAGGTAATAAAAGAACTGGTAACTCTGGGACACCTTCGTTACTGTTGGAAGGAATCAGCCATCACCATGGCTGTCCATTGTCAAGTTGCTTCCTTGTCTAGTCTTTTCAACTGTCCTTACAAATCCACAACATCAAAAAATAACCAAAGGTTATCACATCACGTGTATCCTCCTAACTATGGACAAACCTGATCAAGGGCCACAGTGACAGGGATTTTGTATGATTTGGATTATGATGGGACCTAAATATTTCCTTAGAATTTACTTCATTAAGTGCAAGGAAAAGCCAGTGAAGTGAATTACAAAATACATGCCGATATCAAAGTCCACAGAGAACTCATTTGTAAGCTGCTTTCCTCAATGCTCGTTTGGCATTGTGTTTCCATTGTTGCGGGGGTAGTGATGTATGTACTCTCTACTCTAATTGTTTAGAAGCCCCTTCAATTTGACAAACAGTTTTCACTGACATGCAAGGTGAGATGGAGTGGACTGAATGAGGGTGCAGGGAATGGACTGACATCGGGAGAGAAGAGAGAGGCGAAAAAGCTTTGGAATGCATCTAATGTTTCTCCCACAGTCCCTGCTTGGGTTGGCCAATGCTCGGTTTTTGACATAACCACACGCTGACATAATTCCATTAGTGTAGGGGTATGTAGTGTAGCGCAAGGCCTGTTTGAAAGCAGCTCCAGCATTCAGGGTGCAAATGACTGTGTTGAAATGTTGTAATTGTGGCCAAAACGGCTTTACTCTGCACGGTGATGGAATACGTGACACTCTGCTGTGGTTGTACTGGTGGTGTAGTGGAGAAACTGAGCTTAAGTGTGTAATCAGCATCTAGTCTTGAAAATGACTGCATACATTTTTTTAATAAGAGTTTTATCTCAAAAGGTAATTCCTTAATGACATAGTTTACTGATAAGTGTATAGAGAGGAATCAAGAGGAGGCAAACAGGTGAGTTCAAAATGAATATGTACATAAATATCTTACACGAGCAGGAATGTAATCAAAGTATCACAATACCATGAAACTATTGAGTAGACCTGAATACAAACATTTATATTCATGTAAGGGAAAAGATTATAATTATCATCATAATTAACCTGGAATACTTGAAACGGGTTGCTGAGGTGATTCAGGCCTCCAATCAGCAGTGCGAGGGCCTGCTGTCATTTGATAAGGAAAGTGTCTCATCAGCAGACTCTTTCCCATGACTTGCTGCTGAGAAAAATAAAATGGACCTAATTTTTAACATTTCTAAGAGGGTAATACAGTATGTTCTCTCATTCCCGTAGGGTAAAATACTTAGACACCGTTTACAAGCTACTGTGGGCTATAAAGTCCAGGCCTCACTTCAGGATGTGGAGAGGAGTAGAGAGAAGGCTAAAGATCAATTGGCCTCCCAGCACTTGATCCTGAGGGATAGGGAGTGAGTTGGTCTCCTGGCTCGAGATGCTGCACTCCTCAAGAAAAACTGTCAGGTGGGAGTAACTTAGTGAAATCAAGACCCTGGTGGAAGAAGGCCAAGTAGCAGAATATAGAGTGGATTGAGAAAGAACAGCTGCATGGTTTCAGTTACATACACAATTTTTAAAGCTTCTTAATGTACTGTGCTTGTCAGGAAATCGCTGCCTATGGAAAAGTAAAATATTTCCAAACAACAACTCTTCCCACCTAAAAGCTTAATTTTCAACATTAGCCTCTCCAGTGAGGAATACATCACTTTGGTATTTTTTCTCTAAAAGCCAGTGTATCTGTACATATTATGTCAGAAACACTTGATGAGATTTGTTTGATTGATACACTATGTAAATTATATACTTGACTCATGCTTTACAGCCTTGTGGTAATATTTGCTGCTTTATACATAATTTATCCCCATGTTCATTCATATATCGTAATATTATTTGGGTTGGGTCATTGACTGTTTATAGCTTCATTATTATCCATAATATAGACAAATTGTCTTCAATTAAAGTGTTTTTGAGCTCATGCAGAGCTGCATGTCAGTATTTAAGCTCAGAGTCAACTGAAAAGCATTAGGATTCAAAGCTGGTTCGACTCTCCAGCTCTCCACACTGCAAAAATTATGAGCCAAGTGTTGTCACAACTGATTCAACCTCTTGTTCAAATATAAAATGGATTATGTCTGACGCAAACACACACGAAGAGAGATACACAAAATCCTGTATCACACTTGTCAAGGCTGTCTGTGCTTAGCTGTTCTGCACACTTTAAGCTTATGCCTGGACTTGGGATGAAACCCTAACACCAAACATACAATATCACTATGTTTACAAAATGAATTTTCATTTCGAATTTGACTCATAGTGCAATACAGTTTCTAACCTCTTTGAAAACGACAAACCTTTTCACAGTGTTGTTACTGTCACCAGGGGGCGGTATTACCATCTATGGTATTCCTCCCTACATGGATTTCAGCATTCATTCCACAGGAGGCTTTTTGGAGGATATTGGAAAAAATACCACTTCATTGCAAATCCAAAACCTTCTTGAATACAGTCCAATTACATTGCTTATATGGCTTGAGCTCTTTAGCTGTTAAGGCATTTTATTGTCATAGTCATTATTATTTTCACATTGCAAATACAAAAGAGCTAGAAGCCAAGTCACCACTGTGCTGCTGCCAGACCACATTTTGGAACTCACATTACCCATAAATGTATGCAAGTCATTAGAGTTCAACATAAATGTTCAGGCAAATTGTGTTTGTTTTGATTTTGCTCCAATTCATTTCATTATGCTTTTTAATTTGGATGGTTTTCTTCAATGCTGACTTGTTTGTGATATAGTTTTTTTATTAAATATTGATTGAATAATTTTACTATGTGGACTGCAGGAAGATTAGAATTGGAGAAGCTACTGGGACTCCAAATAAAACAAACAAATAAATAAATAATGTCTGAAGAAGTCAAATTTGTGTTTGTGTAGATTTCCATCCTTCATATATTGCATAGATTTAAATGACTAAGTCTTAAGTGGAAAACATTTGCAATAAATACCAGGCAGCAGGCAGGATTTTGTTAACACAGGCAAAGGACAAACACAGCTATTTTAAAAAGCAGATGTGTGGGACAGCTGGGCCTGAGGAGATGGCATGTAAATGGACAACAAATGAAGTATTATGTGGGTCTAGGTGGTTTATGTTTATCAGAATGGTGCGAAAATCAATAGACTCCTGAGGGGGCGGCTGTGCTCTGATAGGCCTACTCCTCTCTTCACTGCAGAGCAGGAATCAGTCAAGGATATTAATCTAAACATCAGTCATGCATGGGGAACACCCCACAAGGAGAATAAGCTTGCTCATCCATGCATCTCCTAGGGGAGGTAGGGGGGCTTTGAGGAAGGGAGTTGAATGGGTAAGTGTGTCAGGGTATCATCTCAGGAGATATGATGTGGGCTGACTTTAGGCACACAGGCAATAAAACCCAAACTGAAGAGGTTGGCACCATCAGAACAGAAATTTGTGCGTAGTTCACTGAACCACATTATAATCTGTATTATAAAAATGTCAGAGAGAGCTGAGAACACCACAGTCTAAACAGTGACCAGCCAAGAACAATACATATCTCCCGAGTGGGACAGGACAAAAGCTATATTTATGACTTACATGTTAATGTGAATAACCTTATGGCTATCTAATCCTCCACTACTTCTAATAAGCCATACAAGTAGCTGGATATATTAAAATTCAGGACCAGTCCATTTTCTTATTACCTACAATATGCTGCATTTCATTTTCTTCCATCACCTTTAGAAAATGTCTGCTCTGCCTCTCTTTTTCTACTGCTCGCACTGGGTTATCTTCCCAAGGACAAGTACAGCTGTCGAGTTGTTTCCTCCATGAGGATACCCCATACTGACTGCAGGGCATCGGAGCTTTCCACTCGACAGCTAATCTAATGTACCACGACTGGCAGCTACAGAATCATGCCAACACAGTCAATTTTAACTCGCTAATCGATGGCATAACCTAAGCTGAAAATCATGGGTGGTATTTAAAATGAATAGAGACAGTAAGGCTGAGTAGAGGCAGAAGTCCATATTCAGCTGTACTGGATCTGTTATAACTCAGTGATATAAAACCCAGTACATTTGATGAGAAAATGCTAAATAATTGCAAAGGTTTCAGTAGAGTCAAGTGTTGTTACATCTGTCCTGTATTTCAGAAATATACAACTCACTGCATATTGCCACATCTATTTGTAGCTGTGACGTTACAACAACAATAATGTGATGTTCCATTGGTGCCCATGTAACGGTTTGTCTTGTTCAGGACAAACATCTGCGAAGCTTTCACTGTCTCCTCCTCACTGAAGTATGCAAGTAAACTTTTCTTCATGTCAAGTTTTCTTCGGGTCATAACATATTTATTTCCAAACCCATTTGTTAGTCATCTATAGTCTGAAGCCATGGGGTCTTTGCTTGTCCCAGCAGCAGAGCACAGCGTCACAACTGAAAAGTCAGATGAATAGCCTCATCATAACGTTTAGACCAGTCAGTCTGCTCTCGTATGCTTGAGAAATCATCAGTGTTTATGAGGCAATCTCTTCGCAGGCAGATAAAATGACAAACCATCAAACACAGTCATGTGAGAGAATAGCTACACACACACACACACACACACACACACACACACACACACACACACACACACACACACACACACACACACACACAGGGAATCTGAGTATTTTTATAGATGCAAATGTGCTGTTGTTTAAGGAGAGAAGGATGTGGTATTGTGTGTAATTACAGCTTCCAGAAACACAGACGAATCATCTTCCTGAATCTTCTCTGTAATGATTCTAAACATCATTCTTTCAAATCCCTGGATGAACTTCTAGCTAGAATTATTCCTGGCTGCACAGAAACCTTAAATTCACATTTGTCTCCCTCTACCTGAGGCACAACTCACTGCAGAAACATTACCAACCAGAGAGCCTATCACATTTCTGTGTGAAGCATTTTTAATACACCCAAGATATATTGGAGAAGTTATTCAAACACCTTGGGGTTTTAATTATACCAAAGTTCTATTGTCTAGTTTTTACATTTCCCCGTGAATCCCACTGCTTTCCCTCACAAAGAGATCATCGCTACCCCTCCTTTGCCCTTCCTGCCCACTGCTCCATGTGGCTTAACCTTTTCGTTCACTTTATATAAACATGTTCTTAAGCTTCATTGATCTATAAAAATACTGGGGCTTTTTTTTTCCATTATCAACTTATCTGCAGATTTTTTTCTCAATTAATCTTTTGCTCTGACAATTGTAAAAAACAAAATGCCCAAAATGACTTCTTCAAATTGCGTGTTTTGTCTGATCAACAGTCCAAACCCCAAAGATAATCCTTTCGCTATGATAGAAGACTTGGACAACCAGCAAATATTCAAATTTGAGAAGCTGAACCAGTACATTCGTAGCATTTTTGCTGAAAAAATTAACGTAATCGATAGAATGATTATCAAAATTGCTGCAAATGTATATAATATCAGATTAAGATTAATCAACAAGTAGTTCCCACTCCAAAGAATGAACCGCTAAAGGCTTCAGCTCCTTATATGTAGATCTAATGTTGACACTTGGTACTATAAAGTAATCTAGCAGATATCCAGGGAACTCTGACCTGGTGGCACTAAGTGTAAAGTATTGGATGGATACTGGTAGGGGTATATATCAATGTGCATATCACATCAATTTTCTACTAATATTAAACATCAAAACCTCAAAAATCAATTTTCATTTACTTTAAGTTTACTCAAACTTTACTTTACTTAGCTAATCTAAAAATGATATCTTCAGATCTATTTTTCACAGTCTCCAGGCTAGCTGTGTAATCCTGACTCCTGCCATTTCTAGGTGTTTGATTGGCAGGAGGAGCGACTCGGAGCAGAGGGACACAGCGATGAAGGGTGGAATCAAGTGAAAGAGAGACGGAGGATCCAGTCAGATGAGTGGGTGACGGTGACGGCCACGCGCATACAAGAGGTGGATGTGGAGCCTCTTGACTATGACCTGGATATCAGCCGAGAGGTAGACGTAGATCTGTTTGGCCTCTGCCTCAGTAAATACAATGATCTCGCATAACAAGGACAAGTTTTTTTGGTGAATTTAGCTGACTAAGTGAATTCTGTTGAAAGTTATGATTACTTATATAGTTTATCTATTACATCTATTAACCAGGCTTTTAAACTTAGTCAACATATTTCTAATCCAATGTGTGGTATGCCCAGAACCATGTCCTCATTTTGGTATAAAAGCATCCACATTTCACAGAATGAAAGTTTATATAGTATAGTTTTTTGTTACAAATATCTTTATACAACGTCAATTAAATGTATTTGAAACCCATTTAAAGCTTGTTTTTTTCTAAATGAAGGTTTGCTATATTGTGAGAGGGAAAATCTATACAGCAAATGTTCTGAGACGGTACCTGTAATGGTTTCTATTTGGTTTCACTACCTTCCTCTTAAATCCGTGCAAGGTTTTTTTTCAAAGGTTAAAGGTCAAAAGCACCTGTGTATTGACCTATTTTTGGTGTACCATCCAGTCTGACTACCTGCCTGTCCAACACACAGCTGTCCAAACCACAGAAGGTTCTCATCCCAGAGCGCTACGTAGAGTCTGACTCTGAGGAGCCTCTGAGTCCAGAGGAGCTGGAGGAACGCTTCCGCCGGACCGAGCGCATCAAGAACCTCCTGGCCAAATCCAGGTAGACGGCACTCAAATAAAGAAGCTGGAGTCTGGTTGATTCTGATTTTGTTTTTTGGTGTTTAACTTTACTACTCTCAGAGTGTTGGTGTGTATGTCATGCAGACCAGGGACAGTTCTTAGCTTCAGACTAGTCAGTGTGTTGTTCGCTGGCTTATAGTCCTGAGTGCTTGTCTCCTTTCAACAGTGCTCAGAACATACATCCATCTGCATCACTGGACTTCAGTGAGCTGGACTCAGCTCTGCAGCAGCAGGAGAGGATCATGAACGTGTCCCACGCACTTGCCTCCGAGGCCTCACGCAAAAGCAAACTGGTCGCCGGTTAGTGTACTCACACCTTCATTAACATAATCATTATAATGCCTCCCTTAGCCCTTAAACAAGCATCGACCATCACAGCTACTTTCTAAGCCCCTAAACTCCACTTTTAATAATCCCAACCATTTCCCTGAAATCAAGTCAGTAAAGAACAATGAAAATGTCCTTACTTTGTAGGCCTGTCCTGTAAACCTCAAGTAGGTTCTCACAAAGACAAAAGTACATTAGCACGCGCACACACACACACACACACGGTGAATCTAGAAAGAAAAAAATGGTGCTTTTGTTCCTCACTACATGCATTTGCACAAGTGGCTGCTGTTGTAGTAACCTACTGCTGTTGTGTAATCTGCAGGCAAACATTCTTATATTACACAATACTCACATGCCACTGTGGTACAGCGGTGTACATTTAGTAGGAAACATCTTCGATCGCTCTCTCAGACAGGCAACTTGTGTTTTGTCGTTGTCCCTGTTGTGCAGGGACTGAGTGGCTGCAGAGTCGTTGAGCATGTCTGGTTAAGGTATACCTGCCATTACCACTTTTGGGTGGTGTGTATCCATTGTGTTGTTTGTCTTAGTGTATTTTGTTTGGTCAGGAATGCGCACGGAGTGGTGGCCAAAGGGACCCAAAACCTTTAAAAAAAACAAACTTTCTTTTAAAATCTGAAAGTTTTCATATGTTTTAATCTTTTTCTGTTGCATGTTAACCAGATATTTAATTTTAGTCACATCCACATAATCGGAATTTTGAACAGGAAAAATTAATTAACCTGTGAGAACAAAAAAAGCTGGTCACTTCAAAATAACATATTTCAGCTTTGACTGAACATTTTGTGGTTTGGTTTTATAATTTCTTACTTGTTTGAAGTCCCTGAAATAAATCTGTGCGCAGTCCTGGTTTCTTTGTTTTGGGTGATCTTCCAGCCTTCAGGGTTACTTCTCGGCTGTTGTTTTGGTCGTTGTGGCTCAGGTATTGTTAAGGGATGTTTTGGAGAAATGTGGTGGCCTATGTGGTGTTTTGGTGCGTCATGTGTTTTCTTTGTGAATCAAAATATAAAAAACAAAAATTTGATTCTTGCAGGACTAGTGACATTCATACAATTTGTGCACTGGTTTGTGCAGCTCTACTTTACTTCGTTTGTTTTACTGTGAGTTTAAAATACACATATTTACTAAACTGTCATAAGGGACATTTTCTCCTAGAAGCAGTTTGTCCTTGTGTCCTTAAACATTTAAATATAATTTTTTTGCAGTGCAATTCTGATGTGTTTGCATCTGCAATATCCTGACAGCAAGAATAAATACTGACATCTTCACTGTGTTTTCTTCTCCTCAGCCAAAGCTGCTGCAGAGCACTGACCCACAAGAACAACCAACACAACAGAAGATATTCATTGCGAAGGGACGGTCAAGGGGTTCTAATCATTTTTCAGCAGTTGCCAACTAATCAATTCACTTGTAACAAATCTCTTATTTGAGTGAGAACAAGACACATTTTTTAAAGTTTTTATTTCGTAGTTATGAAATAGAATCAAGTTTTCTTGCTTCTGCACTTTCATTGCACAATTAAGTAAGAATAATTTATAACACAAGTGAATTGCTTTTTTAAGAATCTGAAACTACCCGTTTTGCAATTTGGTTTGTATTTTAGTGAAGAAAAGAAGACATGTCGGATTACGGTAGAAATATTTCAAATGAATCCTTTATTTATTACAGTATTTGGCTTGACATGCATGTTCAGCATCTACTGTACATTTTCTCAACTGTCATCCAATAATTATGGTCCTGTCAATCAACTCAAATGCATTACAGTATATTATGAATAATAATTAATACACGTGAAAAAAATGTCATTACAGTAAATAAATATTACATAAAAGTTAATTATTTGGTGTCTGTCTCCTTGAAATATTAAGGTCCATTTAGTTAAAAAAATATATAAAACATGTGTTTCTTACAGTTAAACACTCAAAATATGCAGTTTTCTGTCACAAGACAAACTAACAAGGTAATCTAATACTATTCATTTTAAAAGGTATATTTGCATTCGATTGTTTATTTGAATGTTGTTACAGCTGTAATTTTGTCATAGTATTGTGCTATATCATCTATCCTGTACAGATAAATGGACAGACACAATTATTCCAGGAGGGAAGATGTTCCAACTGCTAGAACACACAAGGATGTCACTTTTAAACAATAAATAGTGTTTGACAAAACTGGTTGACAAAACAAAAGTCTAATCACAAAGTCCACTCACTTGTTTTTCTCCAAATCTTTTAAATAAAGTTTGCCGAGTTGAGAACTGAGCAAGCTCCAAGAAAGTGGACATTGGATGAACCTTAAAACTTAATATACAATGTACTTGGTAAGCTGGGAGAATGATATATTCATATAATATACACGTTTTGCTTGGACGCAAGCCTTTCTATCCATTCTAGCTTCACAGATGAGTTGCTCACTCACTTCTGTCCTTCAACAATGGAGGACAATAACATCCAACATGGAGTAATCAATCCCTCACAGGTGAATTATGGTCTTGTTGAGCTCAGTGTCTCTGTCCTTTTGATAGTTGCTGACCTAATCACATCCTGGTAGTGAGCTTAATCAGGAGGCGTGGAAGACATTCTGGGTAAAGTTTGGGACACGGAATACATGAGGGCCAAGTTCAAAACTTCAATTGCGGACGCTGCTGTTCCAGTTTGGGCCAGAAAGTCGTCAGGAGGGCTTCCAGGCTTGGCCAACCTGAGATGTTAGAGGGGTTTTGGGAGGCCATGCAGAGGGCTGCCTCAAAGAGTATTGAGCAAACTATTAGACACCTTTTAAGGGGAGGCAGGGTCTTATCTGGGTGGTTTCAGCAGAGGAGGACAACTGCTGACATCAATTTGAGATAAAGGAGTCACAGTCAGAAGACTCTGGGAAAGCCATGCTCATCTGTCTGTTCGAGGTCTTTGAGATACAAAAACCCCCGCAGTGGCAAGGCACAAAGTGTGGATGAGTTTAGATGTGTGGGTTGACAAGCCTTTCATTGTTAAAGAAGCAGTGGTATCTAGATGCAGAGAAGCAGCAGCCTTTCAGAGTAAGGGAAAAGACAGACTAAGCTAAAATATAACTTTTTAAGTAGAATGTTGACACCCAGGGAGAGTTACTTGATTAGTTAGTGACTTGGTTGATAGAAATGTACTATTGATATAGATGGAAATAGCATGTTCGAAACAACCCCTTCATTTTCCCAATAATGTTTGCATAATTAACACTTTTTCAGCCTTGATTTATTGTATGTACATGTTTTCTGAACAATGAATATTTAAGTGTATTCTGGCTGGCAAAGAATTAATGAAGAATTTGCAAATCCCAGCCTGAAGCCTGGATACAGCGGCTCAGAGAATTTAGCGTGGAACGTATGCAAGTGAGTCATGGTGTTTGAGGATACAGCGTAGAAGGACAGAGTGCCAGCCGACCAGTCTAAGAACACTCCAACTCTCTTGGAGTTGAAGTAGGGGACCGATGTGGATGCATCATCTCTATTGAACCAGGCGGTGTATTTGCCATGACAGTAACGCAGGCTCCAGGACTGATTATTGTAGCCAAGGACAGACTCATTACCTTTGCTTTTCCTGCTAATGCCTTTATAAGCCACTCCTATACCTGTCCAGTCCCCAGTCCATTCTGCTTCCCAGTAGCAACGACCAGACAGACCCTCTTTACAAAGCACTTGTCCCCAGTCTGTAAATCGCTCTGGGCTGTCAGGATATGGCTGTGCTGTTTCCATTAGTGTCATTTTTCTTGTGTCTTCAGAAAAAGACAGGTGTGAATCGGCAGTATTCAGCTCCATTGTAAGCTGACATGCATCTGATAAAACACAAAACAGTAAAATGTTGTCATCCAGCATAACATTACCATTTTTTACAATATTCAAGCCAGATACTTATATTGATGGATGAACAGTTTGACTGTATTAAAAGTTAAAAAATCTTACATTTCTTCAAAGATGATTTTAAGTAGCACTCTGCATTGCCGTTCAAGCTAGAAAGAATTAAAGAGATGACATTTGAAATGTAAAAAGTCTAATTTACAGAACAAAAATAATACAACTTCTGACAAATGACATCTAAATCAGTTATACCTGATAGTGAGATGTTCAATGTCCTTTTGCACACTGTACAGCAGCTCCACCCCCAGTTGCCCTGGATGATTGTAACTCAGATCCAGTTCCTTCAGGTGGGTGGGGTTGGACCTCAGAGCTCTAGCCAAAGATCCACAGCCTGTCTCTGTGATTCCACAGAACTGCAGCCTCAAATTGAAGAGTGAAACAAATCAAATGTTATTCACAGCATGCAATACAAAATCGTATTCACCAAAAATAATTTAGAACTGGCTATTTGTCCATGTTTTTTAAATTATTGTCATAGATTGCTTGCTCCAGTACTTCTTCACAAACCTTAGTTTTTCCAACTGACATTTTGGACTTGCCAGTCCAGCAGACAGCAGTTCTACTCCTGAGTCTTGCAGATCATTATCACTCAGGTCCAGCACTTTCAGACATGAATTGCTTAGAACTCCTCCAAGTGCTTCACAACATTTGTCTGTGAGGTTGCATTCTTTAAGCCTTTAAAATGAAAAACAAGTGAATCACATATTAGCATAATGTGCTGACGGAATGAGACAATCATTACATGAATAGTGTGCAGGCTGCAGATGTAAAACGAGGGAATAATTGAACTTGCACGTTACACTAGCCTTCTACCCTAACCCTAACACATACACACTAAAATACTAGCTCTTGCAATAAATCATCTCCACCATGGTCCCATCATATTTACCAATGTTTTACAACATCTGACAAAAAGACATTTTGAGATGCTACATATAGTGCCTTTACAATAATTTGACATCCCAATACGATTTGACGTCAGATCTGGATTAACTATCAAACCAAATTTGTAAATTTGTTACCCGAGTTTAAAAAGTAAAAACATATACATTACATTACATATAATGATTATGATAGGTGCACAGAATGTTTTTCTTTACTCACAAGGCTACTTTGGATTCTTTGATCACTTGTAACAGCCTCAGAAGACCCTCCTCTGATCTTGAATATTCCCTCAAGTCAAACTCATCCAACTCTTCCTTTGAGGTCAGCAACACAAAGACCAGAGCAGACCACTGTGAAGGTGACAATGTGGTCTCTGCCAAAGTACCAGAGCTCAGGAAGTTCTGGATTTCCTCCAAAAGAGCCTGATCATTCAGCTCACTGAGGCAGTGGAAAAGATTGATGCATCTTTCTGGGGAGGGATTTTGTCTGATCTTCTCCTTGATGTACTTAACAATTTCCTCATTTCTTTGTGAGCTGATTCCTATTGTGGTCAGAACGCTCTTCAACAAATTCTGATTTGATGTCTGTGATAGGCCAAGAAGGAAGCGAAGAAAAAGATCTAGGTGTCCGTTCTCACTCTGCAAGGCCTTGTCAACTGCACTCTGGAGAAGGTTGGTTACTTCACTGGGAGCCTCCTGGACAGTGGTGGTTTCTTCTGGTTCCAGCAAGTTCTGATTGAAGCAGATGAATGTGTGGAAAATGTACATGGCAGCAAAAAACTCCTGTATGCTGAGATGCACAAAGCAATAGACCCTCTCCAGATGGAAACTGAAATCATTCTCCAAGATCTGAGTGAACAGTCCTGAATAAATTGCGGCATCATTAACATCGATATTGTACTCATTCAATTCATTCTCATAGAAGATCATGTTGCCTTTCATCAGATGCTCAAAGGCCAGTTTTCCAAGCTTCAACATTGTCTCTTCATCCATTTTGACATGGGAATGTGTTCCAGATGCCTCTCCTGTTGCCGAATACTTCCGAGATCGGATCAATGAGCTATATACCAGGAAACGTGTGTACATTTCAGTCAGCGTCTTAGGCATATCGCTTCTGCTTCCATCCTCCTCTATTCTCTTTGTTTCTGTTTCTTCTAAAATCTTCTGCAGAACAGTGACAGCTATCCAGCTGAAGACTGGTATGTGACACATTATATAGAGGCTCCTGGTTGACTTAACATGCGAGATGACTCTACTGGCCATGTTTTCATCTGAGATTTTTTTCCGGAAGTACTCCTCCTTTTGAGGGTTGTTGAACCCTCGTATCTCTGTCACACGGTCAACAAATTCAGCTGGAATGCGATTTGCAGCTGCAGGCCTGGAGGTGACCCAGATGTGTGCATTGGGCAGGAGGTTCCCCTTAATGAGATTTGTCAGTAATATATCCACTGGAGCTGGCTCTGAATCACTGCAGCAGGGCTTGTTGTCGACAAAGTCCAGGGGAAGTCGGCACTCATCCAACCCATCAAATATCAGCACAAGCTTGTATTTGCCAAAATCTGAAATTCCTGATTCTTTTGCCTCTGCAAGAAAATGCTGAAGAAGCTGTGTCAGTGTGTAGCGCCTTTCCTTCATCAGATTGAGCTCCCGAAATGGAAGATTAATTAAGAGTTGGATATCCTGGTTAACTCTTCCCTCGGCCCATTCCAGATTAAATTTCTGTACAGAGATCGTTTTTCCAATGCCAGAAATCCCTTTGGTCAGCACAGTTCTGATGAATCTGTTTTGACCAAGTAAGGGCTTAAAGATGTCTTCACATTTGATTGGCTTATCTTCTGTTGCCCGTCTCCTGGATGCAGCTTCAATCTGCCTGACCTCATGTTCATTATTAACACTCCCACTGACTCCCTCTGTGATGTAGAGCTCAGTGTACACCTTGTTGAGAAGTGTCTGGTTCCCGTGCTGTGCAATTCCCTCATAAATGTATTCAAACTTTTTCAGTTTGTGTCTGAGTTTGCGCTGGCAGACGTCAAGCTCACCATAAACATCTAGTTGTACAAAGAAAACAAAAACAAGAATATAATGTTGGTGCATTAGTTTCAGTGCTGAAACCTCAAAATAAATTTCTGGCCTCAGATGCTCATTTGGTGGAAATAAGTTATAACAATAATATATTTGATAAAATTCTTCATCAACATTTTGCAGACAACACAATATAAGTTTAAAATAGGATAATAGCCCAATTTATCAGAGATTGACCTTTCAAAATGATATCACAACACATGTTTTACATACAGTACTTGTTCCTGGTCTTGGTACTTACGCTTCTCCAGTCTGTTAGCGAGCTCTCTTTGGCCTATTTCTTTCAAGACATGTAGTGTGATCTTCAGAGCACCCTCACTGGCACTGTTGTCTTGCTTTTTATCTTCAGTAGTCAAACAATCTTCATCCTGCTCTTCGCCCTCAGAAGATATTGAGAGGTGTGGAAAGACCATCTTTTCATACCTTTTCAGCTCACTCTGCAAAATGTTCTTGGCTTGTTCTTCCACCAACTGCAATGGAGAAAGTAGAACGAGTAAAGCTTTTCATACAGAAGGTTCACATCTATTAATAACTAACTTTTTAAAATTAAACTCAACAACCTATTTCACAACATATATTTGATTTATCATTACAATGCAATTGTTACTTTCTGCAGGTGAAGATGCTTTGTGGTTTCTTTTAGCCACTATGGTTTCAGTACAGACATTAGACATAACCTACCTTGAATATGGCATTTCCATCCATCTCCATTGATTCTGAACAGTCAAGTTGGTCTCTTGGTATAAACAATGAGAATAATGTTATTTTAAGATCAAATCTATTGGAATTCTACATATTTTAATAGAATATTGTCACTGACTGATTTATTCTTTCATTCAAATATAAAGAGTGCTTCCACAATCTGCATGATTATTTTCAAATGTGTCTTGAATTAAAATGAGCTTTTACTTATCATAACAATGTTACGTTTAAATACAACCATGTGAGAATTCTGCTGGATAAGTAAATGCATGATAATACTATGAAGTCATCTTTGCGGATATTAGCATAACTTTCACTAAATTGTTTAATAGTCAAATTTGGCCAAGTGGAAATTTTGACTAGCTAGTGGTGCTAGAGTTTTGGACCAGCTGACTGATAGTTCAATCCCAAGAGCCTCATCACTACCGTGACCAAACACACAGAAAAAGATTCTATGTACCTATCAGAATCTTCCTTGGTGAAGTCATGACGAACCTTCATGGAGTGGTCACTTTCCATAGACACACAGGACGAGGCAGGCAAGTTCGATTTTTCTAATTTCATTAAACTGGAAAGAAAAAGAAATGACAGCGCTTGAAAATAAAATTAGATTATCATTCAGTTGACGTTATATTTTACTCTGGACCAAAGTAACAGACTAACCGACATTTCAATCTCCAGAGCTAATGTAATTGGGTTAGCTGATTGCTAATATCATGTCAATTTACTTAAAGAGAACATTCAAAACCATCAAATATTAAAGTAAATAAGACTTTATATACCTGTGTGCAGTTTCCTTGGTGAAGTCATGACGAACCTTCATGGAGTTGTCACTTTTCAAGGACAGGCAGGACGAGGCAGGAAAGTTTGATTTCTCAAAATGATCTGAGCTGATAAGAAAAGAAATGATGAATCAAAGTCAGTAGGTTTCATTCTCATTAAACATTTGTCTGCATCATTTTTGTGGCAATTTAGTAGTATGTCAATGGTTGTCAAGATATTTCACTTTGAACCAAAGTGTTGGACAGACCAACATTTCAAGACTAAAAGCTAAAGACCCACAATAGACTTTATGTACCTGTGTGCGGGTTCCTTGGTGAAGTCATGACGGACCTTCATGGAGCTCGCACTTTTCATGGACAGGCAGGACGAGGCAGGAAACTGTGGCCTATCAGGGTGCTTTTCAGCCTCATCAGCAGCTTCCATTTTAAGGGGCTTTTTTGTTTCTTATAGAGAGAAGTTGTATTTTGTACACAACATAATAATTACAGTAAGTTTTACATTGCAGGGCTGTATCACTGAGACATATTTAATAATCACTTAATTTAAAACTTTATTAACCATGTAAAAAATCAAAATGCAAGTAATTCACTCACAAAAGTGGAGTGTAAAAGGTCTATCTCTGGAACAAGGGGATGGATGCCTAACAGTATGAGAAAGGTCTGATGAAGATCGGTGTTTAGTGTAGACTACATCTTTTTAAACTTAAATAAAGATGAAAAGTGTCCCAAAAGTGTCACTGGGAAAATGGTGTTATGCCAATAACCAATTGACCCAGTATGAATTACTGTTGTTTATGCGGCTGCACAGGAAGAGGCAAATCAAGCCGCAGAGAACAGAAGGATGCCACATGACTACAAGACGGTGCAATGACGGGGAAATGGTAAGAGGTTGCTTTGCCCGCATCATTTCCTGACTTTCATGCATTTCGCTGAATGTTTCCACAACTTATTTGATCAGACTGTGCACACAGAGGCCAGTATACATACACGCGCACACACATACAAGTGAAACACCATCCACAGGAGAGCCTGCGTGTAACATACTCAGACATGCAGCTTTAATAAATCCACATTCATTCAAGCAGTTTGATAAAAAACAGCACATTTAAACTATCTTAACAAAGCTGTACGAAGAAGCAGATGAAGCTGCGTAATCGTTCCGGTTTACTTTGGTTTCGTTTGAAATCTCACCGGTGCGCAAGTGTAGCCGTTACTTTCCACACGACGTGAAAGTTGTCTGGTCTGTTGCTGCTGCCTCGTTACAGGTATAAGATAAAAACTATTTTTATCAGCATGAATTAATCCGTGAAAGTGTTCTGTTCGTTTCTTTATGCAAAGATAAAATGCGTCATACCTGCAGGATGTTGCCTCGCGATGCCGGGCGGCGCTTCTTCCTAAATAAGTTTCGCTTTCGCGTCATTACGCATTCAGCCACGTTTCTTCGGCTTTAAAACTGTCATATATTATTCACAGTGGTGGACTGAAGGTTACATTTACTCACGTACTGACTTAAACTCCACTAGCCTACATTTCACAGGGAAACATTCTACTTTTTACTCTACTCTACATTAATCTGACAGCTGTAGTTACTTTTCAGATTAAGATTTTATAGAAAACACAGGATCAGCTGAAAACAGTGTATTTAAGATAAAACCAGTTGGGGCCTCTTGTTGTGTTTCCGATGTCTTGTTAGTTCCACCAGAGAGACATTTCCCACTAAACCTCTGAAAAGGTTCCAATTAAACAACTGTTGGGGGCTCAAAGTGTTCATTCATCAATCATATCACATGACAACACAACACACACAACAGAAGCAACGATTAGAGAAAAGCCTGAAAATGAAAACCTTGTTTTATCTTCTCCCATCAATCCCAGATCCCCTCAGATGTATCTTGCCACCTTTGGGAGGAGCGTCACCGTGACGTCGGGAACCACGTGACTAAACTGGTTACCAGCATCTGTAGATGTTAAAACTAGTTTCACCTCGACCAGCTACAACAAAAACTTTCTGCTTACACATAGATGCATCAGTATTAACAATGTCATTTTGTAATATGTATATTTTTTTACTTCAATACGTCCAGTAGATTCAGCTGATAATACTTTAGCTTGAGTTGGCTGTTGAATGCTGTATTTTTTGCTTCTCGTCATAATGTTCTGTTCTTTGTTGTATTGGTATTTTTACTTAAGTAAAGCATGTAATTATGCATTGGATTAAGAGAACTTAATTACCCACACACTGGTTTGTGGGAAATGCTGATTAGAGAAAATTCAAACAGCAAATGGTCGTTAACAACCCGCTTACTCAGAGTGCACTTATATGCATACAGCACAGTTCACCAGCTTCAATATCAAGATGTATTTAATAATAATGTGTTATTCACAGGAAACCTGGGGGAAAACAATTTGTGTTTTTCTAAGAGATTAGTGGAAAATATATTTAAAGACATGTATTTTAAGGAAAACCCCCCCATTGGTAAAATATAATAATGGACTTATTTGCACTGAGCTCCCCCTCAGTGACAGTCGCTGTGCCTGTTTTGCTGCACAGAGTTTTCGGGGCTGTTAACATTCCCACACGTGGACACAATTCATTGGCTGTGAATCAAACTGTTCCCCCAATAAAGAATTACTGTAGTTTTCAAGAAACAGTGACTTGATTAAATAATTGCCTTCCACTTGGTCAAGTGTCGGCGCTGACTTCAGACACCGTAAAGGTTTGAATGAATCTTGGCCAAATCGTCTGCATTTACTTCACTATACAAACACACCCTGGTTTAACTTTACGTATCCACATGGACACATGAAGCAGAACGCACGTAGAAACCCTCTCCTCTGTCTGAGGGCAACTGTAGTAAGACCAGCAAACACTGCAACTGACACTTCCTTTTATTGGTTTTTAAACAAGAAATCACGAAATGTACAATGTGTATACCAATCATGCGGAACGGCAAGCCATCCTGGTTCATCCAACACAATTCGTGGCAAATGCACCGACTGTTAAAATGTTCAAATGAAATAAAAACCGGACCATTTGCCATCTGAACATGATAGAACACGACTCAACAAAAAGCTGACGATTTAGCCTGCAGGCTAAATTCTTCGACAACACGCTCGCCGGGATGTTGCCCAATAACGAGTGCTTGTGTAGAGAATCCATTTCTACACAGTAAAAAGGACTAAAATGATGTGTGATCGCCTGTAGTGAAACAAATAACGTCAAAATGTACAAATTTGAGATTACAAAACTACTTCCTCCCTGCACACCTACACCGACTTTGCAAATGCCGCTTTGCAGCCGTGTTTCTGCTCTCCGTTTCCACTGTCTGAGCTGGGCCTGGCCTGGTCTGAGGTCTGTTCCTTTGGGGTGGGATCGCAGTCTTTGTCCTTGGCATCTGTGGGCTCTTTTTCGCTGGTGGACTTCTCCGGCTCAGTTTCATCTGTCTGACCGGCCACTGGTGGGGAGGGAAACGAGTCCGGCTCTGGGTCAGGCTGCGGTGAAGAGATGATTTTAGTAGATATACATGTTTAATTGTTTTTACTTTGTGTGTGACAACAGGATATCTTAAAAACAGATAAACAGATCTCTGGATTTTAGTGAATTATTCAGCTTTGGGCTAAAAGACAAAGTATTACATTTTGGTAGTGATCCTGATGGATTTGACCATTTTCATTTTGGTATGTTATGAAATATGATTATGGAATTTGACTGTCTTTACGAAATCTTTTACATAACCAAACTTTCCTTTCATCATGTCATTGGCTGGAATTCTAGTTGTGATTACTAAACAGCTGAAAATATGCAGTATTCTAATAGCGTGTTCAGCCCTGCAGATTTGGATGGACATTGTTTCACTAGACCACACTGCACTATAGCAAAAGCAATTTGCAATTATGCAATCAACAGCCATCCGCCTATAAACCCTCAGTGGTCTTCTGGACTTAGCCGTACAGTAATTAAACTGTCATATTGAAATTGTTTGAATTAAATGAATTAAAGGTCTGATTTTAAAATTATTTCAGAATAGAGATTCTGGCACTGGGTGACCCCTCACCTCGCTGAAACCCAGTCCGCAGTGTCTCCTGTTCCGGCCGGACAGCTTGCCGTCCATGCCCTGCTGGTACTGCATCTCCAGCTGCTCGTTGATCTGCTTATCTTCCTGCCCTGCGGAGGAGACACCGGTCACAGCAGGCACACCCAGCCAATACAGGCCTATCCATGCATGGATAGATCTGTGTGGCGGATGTGTAGTGGGGAAGACGGGTTAATTGCATTGGGCATAAGGATGAGATATCATGGGTAAGTGGGAAAGGGAAAGTAGTAGACGTGTCTTACACAAGCAGAACAAATACAGTATTTTACAAAAGCTAAATAAAGCAGCTTACCACTGCGGACGTGGGATGTCGACTTGTGGTCACCAATAACAAGACGCCCAGTGTGTTCTTTCTGAAAAAGGGAAATAATCCCATTTGATATCAATTGGAACAACCTCTCTAAAAGTTATGGAGTCACACTGACAACTATGACACAGCTTTTATGCCTCCTTATCTTTTTATGCTACGCAGTACAAACCACAATTAAGTGAACTGGAAGTACAGTGATCAGCAGTACACAAAACAAACCTTGCCAGCGCCCATCAACCGTAAAAACTTCTGCTTTCTTTCATTGCTTCCCAGGTCAGCTGACGCCCACTGGGTGGACCCATCCTGCCCAGGAAAGACACTGTTATCATGAGGACTCATACACTCAACAAGTGTTTCTAACCATCAGAGCTATTCATCCCACTGTTACACAATCTGGTCAGATGAGTGGCTCCCAGAAGGATCCTATAGTCTACTGAAGGTATGTCTAATGTGGATTTTCAGAGTCATCTGTTGGGACTTTGTTGTCTACTCGGTGTCTAAGTGAGCCTTTTGTGAATATAAGTACAGCAGTCAGACACACGGGGTCAAGAATTGACATGGGAAAGCATACCCTTAAGATGATGCCCTACGTCTGTGGAACTGCCAAATATTTGCTGGGGAAAGAGAGTACTTAAACCCACAGTAGGTGAAAAAGTACATAGCTTTTGGGTAAAAACGAAAGAAAACCTGTGCATAAAATAAATCAAGGAATATGGTTATACAATTTAGCAATCAACAGGTAAAAGATAGATAGATAAAAAGATAGATATATAGTTCCAGCAGACTTGCCCCTTGGCAGATGATGTATTCTGGAGAAGTTAAGGGACCCATTTAACAAAACATTAAGGATGATTTGATCTTGCATACCTCAGTGCATTCATTGGTTGTGCACAACAGATATATTTAACGTTAAAAAACGTTGCTAAAACAATCAATTTCCGAACTAAACAGGATAGTGACTGTTACTAATGTGACAAGACATTTTAGGAACGGGCACGATGCAGGTCTGAAACATATTGTTGGTGTTATTTATTTTTATTAGTGGTTATTTGTCTTCTTAATGCTATTTATTTACAGTTGACTATATAACGTTTGTGTTACGTTTTCAGTCAACCTAAAAAGTGTTGTAACGTTAAACTTTGCCCGGACTGCAAACAAAAACGTGCTCAGACTTCACGATAAAGCTGTTGAAGCCTGTTGTTAGCAAACGGGCTAACGTGAGGCTAACCGTAGCGAAGTAATTCGTAGCTTTCATTTACGGATTACGTTCAGTATTTATTATTATACTCACTTCACTTGGAGACGCGGGTCGTTTTGTCCCATGTCTGTCTTCTGGAGAACTCATTATGAACGAAAGCTTTAGTAAAATGTCAATTAAATGTCATGCCATCTAGCAAAGGCTAGCTGGTTTTGTCAACATTACTTCGTGTCGCCACTTCCTGTTCCGTCCTCTTCTTCTTCGGTTGTGTTGCAGTTGGTTTTGTCGCCTCTCTGCTGCCATCCACCGGTGGATCGTGTCACATCAACCTCAATACAGACAACTGTTCATCAAATCTATTGAGAGAATCTTATTTACAAACCAGTTAACAACGCTGCCACCAGTATAATTATTTAGACTAGCTGATGTCCTTTTGAACGAGACGTGTATTAAACTAACTAACAAAGTGACGAACAAACACTAATTATTATTTTGTGTATATATTTATTTTATTCTGTATTGTTAGAAATTGTGCATGCTATATTTTTATATCTATCATATTTGCGCTGTCACCTTTGCAGCTGTATGCCCTGCAATTTCCCCAATGAGGGACTAATTAAGGTTCATCTTATCTGATTTTATTTTGACCAGGCAAAATCTGAACATTTCCACAGTGAGGCCAACATAGTAATAAAAAAAAGTGGGTTACATTAACACGTCAAAGCACAGAGGAGTCCTCAGAAGTATCGAGGAAAAACAGGCACTCGTTGAAACAAAATAAAAATAAATAAACAAGATATTCTTGCATCATTCAGCATGTATAGGCAACTGTTTAGGAATAATAAAAGGCCTAAAAAATGCTTTATTGGACTAATGTTTGACTGTTCTTGTCAACGTCAAGAGGCATGTAAAAAAGGGGAACTGAAGGGAATTTAATCATCTGTGATTTACTTCAGAGAAATTAGGAATTAAATGTTTTTATGGAACTAAAATGTGTTTTCTCAGAAGCTATACAGAGTCAGTGTGGTCTCAGAGTAATGCAAACGACTGCAACTAAATAGCTCTGATTCATCAATCGATGATCAGGATGTAAAATTAAACAAATCTAGATATAATTGATGATAATCAGTAGCCTTCTAATTCTGGAATTTCGAGAGTATATTACACTTATCTGTGGCCTGATCTCATAAAATTAGACATTTAGGGTCCTCTATCAGCGTGTCCTGCATTAAAACCGCCAAAAGGTGGCGTAAGAGTTAGTGTAATAAAGAAACATAAAGAAACTGCCCCGAGGCGCTCGCACCTCTGACAGGACGCTAAAACTCGATTTTAAACACACACACACACACACCGAGATATTAAGCGTTTGGGCTCCAAGTCGCTTTTAATTAGCTTAACACGTTTTGTCTGATTAATCAAGCTGAGTTCAGACACTTTCCCGTAATACTGTCAATACACTGCTTTCTTTTGTTCTTGAGCAAAATGACAAATAATTATCGGTTAGGAGAAGAAAAGAGGGGAAATGTTCCAAAAGAGATTCATTTCATCACAAACTGACTGTAAAAATGTGTTTTTAATGGTAAACGAGCACTAGTCAGGCGTAAATATTACAACACACAGAAAAGCGTTTTACATTTATTTGGTTAAAATGTCCACAAACATTTTTTGGCAACTTTTTTATGGTGATTTCTGACACAGAAAATGTTTGTAAGAGAAATGTGGCCACCGTTAAATAAAATAACGAATGTATTTAATTAAGTGTTCGTCAAGAGCAGGTGACCAGTAGGCCTACGCGCGTGCACACACAAGCGCGTGTAGCTAGGCTGAAAACACACACACACACACACACACACACACACAGATGAGCAGGAACAAGTTCGAAGGGGCAATACGGGAGAAAAAGATATTATATATTTAAATGAACAATGCACATAAAGAAATAGACACACTGAGAAAGATACATAGAGAGAGAGAGAGAGAGAGAGCGAGAGAGAGAGAGAGAGAGAAAGAGAGGGAGAGAGAGGAGGGGTTATCCTGCCTCTGCCTCTCTGCCCGTCACTGCCCCGCACTCTCACTTAACCTCCACATTGTGCCGGACGGGAAATAACTTTAAATACTTTTTGAAACTAACCCTCCGAATGACAGCTCCGCAGCACCTCTGACGGCGACGCCGAAGTCTTTTATTTTGCCTTCTGGTTCTCGGCGGAGCGCAAACAGAGGAGTTACCAAAGTCCCCGACACGCTCCAGCGATGGTGACTTTACGCACGGGATTTGAAGGCAGTTTGAAGTGACTCCTGTTGTTTGGTCTCAACGCTGAAACTCTTCGTCGTCGCGCATAAACATTCTTCAAGTTTGCCGGAAAGACGCGGCGAGTGACGAATAAGTGAATCCAGGTAAGAGAAGCCCTGTCGCGTGAGTGTGGACGGACGGACGGCACCGGCTTTTTATAAAGTCGGTGCGCACTCCGGATATCTGCTTCACAACAAACAGCGATGACAGCAGCAGATTCGGGGTGCACGAGTGTCTTTAAACCTGCAGTTGGACCGTGATCAGACTCGGTCGACCCTACACGACCTACATAAACCAACTTACACAACACTCTTTAAAAGTTCTGCATTAAGGTGTTATAGAAAGAAAAAACATTCTGTTGAGTACTTTTTAATTATTTTTTTTATTATAACGTACTTAAAATGAGACCAATTCTCAAAAAAGTAAGTAAGTTTGAGATAAAACAATTATAATAACCACTTTTTCCAGCTGACTGACAATTATTGTTCTTTGCGGATTAGTTGTACTCCATGCAGGCAATATTGCCTTATAATATTGGTTATATTTTCCTTTATAATAACTAACATTGTGCTTACAATAACCTCTCAAAACCCATGCGGTTGTGAGATGAGCCTCAAACCGAGCGACAGATTTATGAAAAACTTTGTGATAGTTGTGATTGTGCCTCACTTTCATCCCCCGAGACTCGTCTTGGAGCTGGTGATGGGGTGCTGGAAATTACAGTTATACAATTCAGTCTGGGGGGCCTTCCAAACGCGTGTTGATTAAATATGCAACGTTAATTTCAGCCTGAGAAGATGCAACTATATTGTGCAGCAGCAAAGCAGCTGAACTGCGTCCACCTCCCACTCCATCCCTGTCATGCACCATTAAGAGGAACGGTTCAGCGGGTCTGCACCAGAAAATCTCAAAACCTATTAAGAGACATTCAGAAAGAGTTTGTGAAGCAAATAAAAAAATACTTTGCATAAAAGTGCGAGTATCAAATTAACAAAAGAGCTACTGAACTTTAATTTTAAAACACCTGATTAGAATTTAGTTCAAAGAAATCTGAGGGAGTATAACCGGTCAGACCACCTGGAGTCCGCGGGATGATCTACAAGTAGTTTCCTCTTCGGCCACACAGCGGTAGCCTTCTGTCCATAATCGTGAACCCCCTTGCGCTCTGCGGGACAAGCTGTGGACCCTCGTGCGCGTCCCCAGCTGCGCTGCGCCACTCCACAGACGCACATTTCAGTCCGCAGCTAAATCTGTGGTGCCCCGTTTCCCCCCCTCTCTCATGCACTGGAATACAGCGGAGAGAAATAAACTGCAGAGGAGAGAAAAACGGGCGAAAGACGGGCGTCTTAGGGCCCACGTTAACCCCCCCCCCCCCCTCCCGGAGGTCACGGCTGCTGACCCTAGAAGAATGCGTGAGTCATAAATTAAAAATAGACCGGGAGCCTTAACGCGGATCCATTGGGAGACAATACCAGGGGAAACAGGACTGTGTCCCAGCACGGAGAGAGAGCTGAGATATTAGTCTGTAAGTTTCTTCTTTTTCTCTCATACGTGACTTTCAGTGCGTTCTTTGTGTTGCGTGGTGAAATGTTTGGACCGTGCGTAACAACTTTCTGGGAGATAAAATGTGCCAGTTGCACTTGTCAGTTGTGCAGCTTGATGGAGTGACAGTGTGAAGTTAACTGTGGGTGGGTGAACTTGAGCCGCGCGTGCAGGACAGTTTGTTATCCGGAGTGCAGAGTCTGCAGCTCGGACGCTGCAGCGCTGCTTCCTCTCCTCTTGTCCTGCAGTTCACCGGGAGGATGTGACAGGGGGTACAGGAGGACAAGGCGCACGACAACGGCCTGGAAGAGACCGATAGAGTCCCTTCAGGGTGTTCCCCGTGTTTAGAGCCACACTACACCTCTCAGATAAGCCGCTGCTTGCCTGCAGATAAGGAGCTTTTAGAGAAACAGAGCGGCACACACACACACACACACACGTTTGACAAAAATGAGTTTGAATATCGTAAAGAGGAAACGCAAAGTCTGGGCAATCGATTATCTGATTTGTGAAGCTATTTAAACACATTCAACACTTTTTTTTGGAGTTTTGCGGGAAAGCGCAGTTTCCCAGCATCAGCTTTAATTGTTTTACGCATCCTCGTTTTTCTTTGCACACGAAATCCCTCCTTTATTCAGAGAAACCTGTGGACCTGTGGACCTGCCCACACCGGCCTGCGCAGTAAATCACACTTTCCAACTAGTTGTTTAATTGTTTGGACACCGGCAGAACAATTTATAGACCCCCCCCCCCCTTGTAAGTGAGAGTGTCTGTCTGAAAAACAATCCCAGCAGGGGGGTCGCTGAAGTTGATCTCCTATGGCATTTTGTTTTGAGCAGGTGCTGCGGGTTGAAGTTCCCTCATAAGGTAAAGTGGCATTAGAGTGTCCAAATGGCAGACTTATATATAGGCTGCCAATTCAGCACATTGTCCCGGGCTGCATGGTTGTGCTCTCTCCGCTGTCTGAGGGAGACCTGCCCCCCCCCACCTTCTTCTTCTTCGGTGGGGGTCCGCGCTGACAACAGGCGGACAAGGCTGAGCGCAGCGGCCGGTCACTGTGTGGTCCGTCCTGAGTCTGTCCGCAACGTGAAATCGTTCTCACGAGCGGTGCGTAAAAGGCGCCTCACTTCTGTGGCAAAATGTGAATAAATCTCCACCCGTGATATCAAATAAATTCAAACAATGTACACGATGACAATCATTTGTCTTGGTGAAACATTTGTTGATTTCTCAGGCTTCATTTTGTGCATTTGATAAAAATAAAATCCTATTAATTTGCTCAGTTTAATATAAAATACATCTTAATTCATGGGCCTGTTCATTTTATTTAATTTTTCTGATTTGATACAGGCAATTTAGCTGTTGTTAAAAATCACTACAAAACATTTATTTAAAACTACATTTCACTCTGAAAATATCTATTTCAATTTCTTTTAATTTGCCTCCAATGTTAAGCCCTAAAAAATGTGCACAGTGATGTTAATGCAAGGCCAACCTGCAGGATCTAATTCTCATACTTAGAAATCTATCCATCGTTGGCACGTTATTCTAACATGCCACATACATGTCTGGGACTGTGAGGGGCCTTTTCCTCTGGTGTGGCAGAGCAGTTGGAAAAGACTAAAGATTAAGAGATTTGTAGGCTGAGAGAGAGACAGTGAGATGGGGGGAGAGACTGAACGGAGGAGGTGGAGGATTGCTCTGAATTCTGAGATTGTGACTGTGCGTTTGCCATTAGACATTCACGACACCCTCATATGCAAAATGAAGTCTAAAGTAAATCCACTTTTAAGATGCACGATAAAGTTTAACCCTGCAGCAATACTGTTATTTTATTTACCCTGTCTATTGAGCTAAACGTCAATCTTCTATCTGACCACGGTGGTGCACATTCAAGCGTTTCCACATGTTGTTGGTATTTTTGTTTTGAAGATGAGATGTCGTTCACCTTCATCGGAAAACTGTCGCTCTACCATTTTAAGCTTGTGGCCAATCCGGAGAGCCCTAATTATTTGTTGTCGGGCTCTTTGAAAAAGACACCAGCCCCCAAATTGGACATGTGTTGTACAAACACAAATTAAACATTTAGCCCTAAGTATTTCTCCCTGGGTCCTAAGTGCATATTAGTCAGGCTATACTTATCTCTGGCCCCACGGCACACCCAAATTGCAGTGTTGCTGCAGAAAAAGAAAGGTTGAGGCCCCGGAGAATGAGCACTTGAAGCACGCTGGCAGATGCTCATAAGTTTCTCAACCACGATGCAAGCTTAGGTGTGTGTGTACGTACAGTATGTGCCCGTGTGCTTGTATGAATGTGTGTGTGTTATTATGGATGTTTGCATTGTTTGTGTTTTTTGTGATTGTCGACACAAACAGATCTGTCAGATGTTCCTCTGTGTGTGACTAAGTGTGCTTGAGTGCATTTTGACATTTTATCCAAGTGTGTTGGAGTGTATGTGTGTGTGTGTGTGTGTGCCCACCTGGGTGCATGTATGCATGCATGTCCTTGTGCAAAGTTAAGTATGTATATTATAAAAGCATCTCTCTGTGTGTCATGTGTGTCTATATTTGGTGGCTGTTCTGCCTGCATGTATGTACGTTCTAGGCTGTGTGTGTGTGCGTGTGTGTGTGTGTGTGTGTGTGTGTGTGTGTGTGTGTGTGAATGTGTGAGTGTGTGTGTGTCCCGCTGAGTGGGCGTGCTTCTCTGTGGATCCCTCCTCTGTTCTCCACCACCACATAACCTTGGAAACAGCTTCCTCGTTTCTTCCCTGAGCTGAGAATAACGAGGGGCCGCGTTCATTCTCCTCTCTCCTCTCCTTCAATGCTCGGGGTAACCTTTCCTTTCTGCCGCTGGTTCTCCAGCACCTGCTCCCCGCCATCCAATTACAAAGCTCAGAATAAGAGCTTACCTGACACACCAGCTCCTAAGGACAACAGCAGACACTCGCTCACTCCTTCCTCTTCATTTCTCATCTTTACATACAGTCTTTAGGCAACATGGCTCCTGAGTGTCCTGAGCAGCTCAGGTTCGTGAAGTTCCCCGGCTGCCTCAGCTCGGCTCTTTTCTCTCTCGGCCTCTTTTTCTTTTCTTTAGAATTCAAGGTGTGTGTCACCATCGTCTGATGACTGCAACATTAACAATGGCTATTATGTACCTGCAAAGGACTGAGTAAGATTTATAAAACGTATGGTTTACACAAGAGTCTTTGACAAATGAGTGCTGCACTGTTGACACAGTCACAAAGCTGGCTTCCCGCCTGGAGAGAAAAATAACAAGCGGTGGCTTAAATCCACGTTAAACTGAAACCACTTTCATTTCTTTTTCTTATATTGTGATTATCGTTGATGAACGCTGTCTGCGATGTTGTTGTGTTTCTGTTTTCCTGTTTGTTTTTCTGTTTTTTGATTTGTGAACAACTTGGCATGGCAAACCGCAGCGTCTCTCCGGCTCTCTCACTTTTTCTCAAGTGGGAAAAACACTCCCCGTCGCACCGTCCAGCAGCTCATCACAGAGGGCCGCTGTTTGTTTGGGTTGTTCAACGTCATTTTTGGAAACATTTTTAGGAGCTAAGCCAAAGTAACATGAAATAATTCCTGGAATGCGCCGGACAAATCTGACTCATTATTTATACACATACAAGGAATCTTCCTTTATGTGCTTTTGGGAAGGTCAAGGTTATTTCTTCAGTCATTTTGTAAAGAAAAACTAAATGATGAGCAGCAAAATGACTTTTGCTTTGTCTTCTAAGTGCTTCCTCTGAGCCAATATTTCAAGCACTCTTAAAAAGCTGTTCCCTCTAAAAGAAACGTTCTTTCTATCAGCTTGTAGTGGAATAAAGAGTTAAGATGCTTTGTGAAACGGAACGCAGTTACTTAGAGATCAGAGAGTGAAAGTTAAAGTGGAGAAAAGGTCAAATGTGGACAAACTTTCAGAAAACCTCCAAACAGTTGAAGAATTTTTAACTTCCAAGTTAAACATCCACCTCGTGAACAATTTGACAGAAAGTTGAATTGACATGTGTAAAGATGAAGGTATTGTGTTTAAAATAAAAATGAAATTAAAGATAGAAATTAGATTCTCTGATCTGAATGCTGATTGTTGACCTCTCTCGAATTATTTCCCCTCCAAAGAAACATAACGCATTAGAAGAAAAAACCCAACAACCCCAAAAACAAAACTTTTTAGATTCTCTGATGTTTCTTGCTAAATAGATTAGACTCGCAAGTTATAATTTATTGCTGCTTGGTCATGGAAATCCCATCATTGTAACTTTATTGTTTCACTTTAAGGAGGCCGAATCATTGTAAAAAGACATAATTCAGACTGTTTTTTTCCTCCGTTGCACTTGACGGGCGTCTAAGCTTCGCCAGGAGCAGCGGCCAAAAGTTAATGCAAAGGGAGGCCTGGAAAAATGTCCAGGACAGTTGATTCTTTGCTAATTTGTGGACATAAATAACCAGATTAAAGTGTTGTGGTCGGCCTCTTGGTTTCAGCCAATCAAACTGCAGACTTTTGGAATTTCTAACTACGCTATAGGATGACCAGGTGACTGACACTGGTGCTCAAGTGGCTCTTTATCTGTCAGTCAGTAGTCGTGGCCTTGGATTGCAGCAGCAGCAGCAGATGCTTTGGCAATTACACTGCTCCTGATGATTTTACAGAAAAAGGAAATCACATGCGAGCATGTCTGCATGTCCAGGAACCTTTAGAGTTTCAATCTTTCCTCCTTCTTCCACTTTACTTCTGTCTCTCCCTCTTTTTCTGTCGACCTTTCTTCAAATGGTGACGAATTGCAGCGTTTCTAACGTTACAGAATCGTTTTGTTCCTTTACAGAAAAGTTTGAGACGTTAATTATTCTGTCTTAAGTAAATGCCTTAAGGTGACTCCTAACTTTAAAAACAACCTGCAGTGTGCTCAACATAGTGCGAGGAGTCAATACGGGAAAGTGGGTGTCGTTGGCAAACGTCTCCTGGTTTGGTTGATCCTGCTTAAGAACCAGATGGGTGGGGTTTGATGTGTAATACAATGCAAGTGCCTGAAAGTTTTAAAGATACATTTACTCATCTTTTGTGTGATTGACAGCCAAGCTGACTTTGTCTGAATGACGTGACACACATTGACCCCACCCCTCTGGCACTCCCTGCAGGTTAGAACAAACAAAAGACATAATTTGCTCTACATTTTGATGAAAGTCTGTTGTTAATGTCGCACGAATCACTCTCAGGTGCTATGCCTGTGAATCTGACTGCAGTCTCTCACTTTATCTGCTGTTGACAATGGTTTGTAATAGTTAATAGTTAGTTTAATAGTTTTAAAGGTTGTTTCCAGAGCCGCTGTAGTAAGGATGAAATGTTTATGTCTCCTGTGCTGCTCCCATGAGCGTCTCTGAGACCATTTGAAGGGAGCCGCTGAAAGTGGCAACCGCTGCTTGGACCGACAAATCAGAACCACACGTTACAGTGTGTACACACACACACACAAACACACACACACACACACACACACACACACATGCTATATGCAAACAAACACATGCATCCCAAGGCATACAACACATTTCATGACACATGAAAACGGAGCAGGATGTACAGTCACATGTAGGTTGCTGTCTTAACTTCTCCTGCACTCCACTACTTAACTCCAAAAGGGGGAAATCTTTTGCTTTCTGTAAACAACCTGATATCGGTGCATTGTGAAAACAAGGTTGGGTGGTAATTGGAAGTATTTGGAAGATATAAAGGCCTGGATAGGAAAAAGCGAGTCTGTATGACAACTGTGTGTATCATGTTTTGTTCCAATAAAAGAAAAAACAACTTGCCAAAGTACTATTTAAAGGGGTAGTCCAACAACTTAGTGTTGCAGCTGGGGGACGTGTGAGGGACAGATCACAAAACAAATTGTCCAAGTAACTAAATAAAGTGCACTGGAACTTTTTTGGAAGGCTCTTTTTCACGAATCTTTGGTTATTTGCAGAACCAAGTTCATTGTTCTCGCCTGACCAAACAGTGAGATCGATGAATAATCACTTTAGAGCTGAAACAACTGCAAACAAGCCGGGTCTGATTGTACTCCTTGTGCTCATGTTTACATTGCTTTCAGAGATTCTGCTCCTCCCTTTGTAGAAACGTCACACTCCTGTAAAAGCAGGCCGTCTAACCTTCACTTGACCACTCGCAGTGGTTTGGAGTAATGGGGCGTGGCAGCAGGGTTCGGGGTGCGAGGCCTCCGAAACGACCCTGTGGTGAAGTAGCGAGGGCCAAGATGATGTGGTCCCACCCATTGAAGCCCAAATCCAACTGGTCGTCGGCCAGCTTGTCTACGCAGGGCGTTGCCATGGTTTCCAGGCCGTAAAGAAGTCTTTAATCGAGCCGTTGTCATCATGAGATGGTGGTGAGTGTTTGGGCTCGCAGTGGAGAGATAGAGGCAACAGAGAAAAAAAAGAGAGAGAGAGGGAGGCTGGAATAGAAATGTAGCGCTTGACGGACAGCTCTTAAAGCAGCCCGTCTTTGTGAGATACACACAGCAGGGTCAGTCCTTGTGCTCCCAGGGCTGCATAGCGCCTGGAAACGTATTCATAAAGGACATGCTCCTGACACGCTCCTGTCTCATGCCTATTTGTACATGGTATGCTGTGTTTTGTACATGCTGTTGGATTAACAGAAGTGTGGAGTGTGTTGTTCAGCGATGACTGGGTTTGGAGAGGAGTGGCGCTGGCTCGGGTATCGAGCTGACTGGACTCAGACCTCAGGTTTCCGCCACGTAATCCAACACACTTCAGATGGTTTGGCATCATCGTGGCCTCCTGACATTTGTGCCAGAAGGTTTCACACACAAGAATACACAAGATACAGTTAATGGTAAAGATAGCAGCACTGTGCATGTGTGTGTGTGTGTGTGTGTGTGTGTGTGTGTGTATGTGTGTGAGGAGAGAGGCTCTAATGTTTAACGCATGTCTGAGACGAGACTACACTGGAAACAATCAATCAGATCAATTGTACTACTGTATTGTTAGAGGTAGTTAATTTGTCTTGGCTCAGCGCTGGTGTGTAACCAAATAAAATGGCCCTTTGCCACAGTCCCTCAGGTCGATGGTTCCCTGTTGGAGGGCCTGCTGTTGCTGAAGGGAAAATCGCTGCCTCAGCAAGCTGTTTAGTCTCATTCTCAAGGAGCTTACACTGTGTCTCCCTGTTTAATATGGGAAACATACGTAGGCTGGCCTGTGATGTCAATTGTTATTGCTGGAGGCCTGCTATAGGAAAAATCTAATTTGCCTTTGTAAAGCACTGTAGTGAAAAGGAGCTTATGTCATAAAGACTCTATTGTGGCTGCACCACTTTGACCCATACATTGTGGATTTCACGTGTGTTTTCCTCACATTTGTGCAGGTTTCAATGAACAATGGTTTCGGCGCCTGTTTGTTCATGGTGCAAACAAAAGGGGAGTTAAGCGGCTGCCTTTTGTGCAGGAGATTTATGAATGAGAGCTGCTATTGTAGCTGCCATAAATGATTACATACTTCTTCTGCCTGCCTCTCTTTGATTTTATGTGCTCTTTGTCATTGTGCAACTCCCTGACTTTTGCTGGTGGAGGATATGGTACAAGATGATAATGGCGATGATGGAGGGAGTCACGGCGTGTATCAGCTTGAAGAGAACAAAACAAACGACCAATTGGACGTAACCCAAACACTTGCATTTGAAAAGAATTGTCTTTGGAGACTTGCTCGACTTATACAAATTGACCCAATTAATGGTTATAATAACATTTTCAACAACACTTGATTCATCAAAATCTGCTCTTAGTGCAGAACAGTTCCAACCATAGATCTGTGTCTGTGGCCCACAGGGCTTCACTCGAACATTTCCGGCTGCAAATGTGTGCAAATGTGTCAGTGCTGCTTAAAACGTAATACATCAACTTTCCTTGGATTATTTAAGATTAAAAATAACGACCCTTTCATGATAAACAACTCGAAATTGAGATGGGACATAAAATGTGAGTAACATCATAGAAAGCCAAGGCCTGAAAAAGGCAGCTTAGTGGAAATCAGATCAATAACTGTTAGCCATGTAATCACTCTCTCAGACTGAATCCCACTGACCTCTAGCAGGCAAGAAGTCTGTTTCAGTCACGGACAGAGCAACACCAATGCACTAATATAAAAAAGAAGGAGTGGAAAATTGAAGTAAAGGAAAAAGTCTTGATCCTCAATAAATGTTTGCGTCACGCTAAAGGTTTCTAGAAAGTGAAATATGTGCATTAATTCTATAGAATAACATGTCACCACTGAGCATCGAGTCAGAGGGGGCGAGCTGGGGTCTGGCAGATGAGATAAAATGTGTGTTTGATTTCTCTTATGAATACAAATTGCAGACGTACGGGGGAGGAGAAAATTGAAATAAAACATTTGATATTTATTTCCACCACAGTTTTTTCTATTCGTTTTTTTAACCACTCCTGACGACCACCTCCTTCATCTCAACAAGCCTCCCCTCACATTCAGCTTCACCGCGTTATACGGAGCAGCAGATTTGTGCGCTGTCGTCTAAATCATTTCCCTCTCTCGCAGATTGCTCCCTGCTGGAATATTGGCCTGACAGCCGTTTTTTTTTTCTTTCTTCCCTCTGCTTCCCCAGTGGACTCATTTACATTTATGCACGCAGCAATTAATTACAGGCTGGCGCTGGCCTTGTAAATTAGAGGGAGCCGAGGTCGCCCTCATTATTGCCCCTGACAGTTAAAGCCTTGTTTGGGTCGTGACAAGGTTGACTTCAGGCTGGGACAGTGGAAGCTTAGCAGTGTTTGGCTGATCTTCATACATCTGATATCACTTTGCAGCAAATGAAGAAAATGTACTTTCCTGATGAATATGTTATTTTGGTCATTCTTTTTTAAATAGTTTTGCAACCTTAATGTTGGATAGTCCAGAGACCTTTTTTTGTTGTTGCAGGCATATGTCATCATTCCAGGTCTTGTGTTTTGTCTTTAGTGTAATGCCTTCTGAGTGTTGTAGGGGTCTTTCATCCAAATACTTGTGGAGGGGTTTTTCTATAGACCCAGGAGTCAGGCAGGAGACTTCTCACGGTATTGGCCTTTTCATGCGAAGACGCTCCAACTTTTTCTGGCTCCTTCCCTCACAAGGCCCTCTTTTCTTCTCTGTCACGCAGCGATGTGTTTGTGCATACCTTACCAGCTTGACAAAAGAAGGGAGAGATCCTATTCACTTCTGCCTTTGACATTCACCTCTTGTTTTTACAATCTTTCCAAGGCGCGCTGTTTGCACAGTGGAACAGGCTTTGTCTTGAAGAAGCGGGACAATGGTGAGCTCTCCTAGGGGTGGTGAGCAGAGGGGCGAGGTTTAGATGTATGTGCTGGCGCTTGCCCCTACCCCTACCAACCCTCCCTCTCCCTCTTACTTTAGCAATATTTCATGTTACCAGCAACTCCGGAGAGAATGCATAGTGTCACTTAAGCCTCTGTAATGTTCACCTAGGTCTTTTGTGAAGGGAACACAAAGGCTTTTTCACTCATGCAAACATCCCCTGCCCTCGTTCCACTTATTAAAGGTATTCTGAGTAGCAGTTTGCCCACCCACGTGCATATCTGCAACCTTGTCTTTTCTTATCAACACACAACCACAAAACATTTATATTGAAACATGATCTTACCCCCAACCAAAGCAACAGTTTTAGCAGGCTAATCCGAACCACACATGGGATCAAAGTCCTGCAAGGTTCTGCTACACGCAACCAATCAACCCCCCTCCGATCTCTGTCCAGTATAAAGGGGTCAGTATCCTTCAACCCGAGTATGCTTGTTGGATTGTCAACAATGTGTGAATACCCCACTTCCCACATCTTTCCAACATCAAAATGGGGAGGGATTACCTCCAAAACCTTTTGAAACTTTCTGAAACTGACCAACTTCGCCCACTTGACACAGCGATTGAGCAGGTGTGTGGAGGTGAGAAAGCAGGCAGCGTGTGAACTTCATTGTCAAGCTCACGTTTATCATTCTTCACACAACTACTCCTGTCCCTTTGCATGTATACCAACGAGTGCAACACCATGCATGCCTTTGGGAAAAGATTGTCTGAAAGAGTTCACCTTTGTACCCATTTGAACGATTATCACGTCTAGCTAAACTCTTTTGCCTTCAAACGTGGTTGGACGACACATCGTACGGACTACATCCATCCATCCATTTTCTTCCGCTTATGTGAAGGTTCAGTGGATCTCCTCTGAACTCACCCTGGATGTCTGAGCCCAATCTCTAAGGGTGAGCCCAGCCACCCGAACTATTTTGTTTCAAATCTAACCAGGTTTTGAAAAAAGCATTGCCAGTGAATTTAACCAAATAAAATGTTCTCAAAAACACATTTTGTAGGAAATATGATTAATAATTGTCAATTCTGACTCTTAAAGCGTGAGCTAAAACACTAGATCGAGTTTAAAACCTCAGAAGTCTCAAGTTCGGCAATCTATCGGTCACAGTTTCAAAGTGTGAAATGCAGTCAAAGAATAGCTCAGTGATAATAGGAAGATAAGATGCTTGCTTGCAGTTCTCGAAAGAAAACACAGCGAAATAACAACAGAAACATTACGAGGCCTGTACAACAAAGCCTGAGAGTCAGTGTGTGCTATAAGCTCAGCATTTATGGGTCAAGTGAAACTCATTCTGATTAAATTGCCCGTATGATTAGTTGGAACCATACTCCGTTTGCTATGATGCCGACATGGAAGTGGCAGCACAGAGCCTCATGTGGTGATAAGCTCATTGAGAGAGCTTCTGTCTCATAGAGTTCCATTGTTCTTACTCCAGTGTGCCCGTGTCGGCACAAGTGGCATTGACAGCTGCAACACGACTACATTTGGGACTGTGCATATTTTGTTGCGTGAATGCGTGCATTCATTGTGCAGGTGCAGGCATCGCACTCAATATAATACACTGTATGTCCTTGCTGTGCACCATATCTCTAACATCTCTTGTTACTATCTGTAATACTATGATGTCACAGCTTTGCTTTTGCCGAAAGCTTTTGCCTTTTGCTGCTCTTAAGTTTCTTTTTCAGACAGGTGCTTTTTTGCTGCTGGCTCGGTGGTAGGGTAACATGCAATTTTACAGCTGTTGGACAGTGGGCCAAAAAGGTAGCTGTTACTTCCTGCAGTTGTCAGGAGGAGCCTGGAATGGCTTTATAGCCTGAGTCTCTTATGTCAGCTACCCCCTCAGAGGTAGATGGGAAGAGCAATGGCTGGGACTGGGAATGTAGGACAGCTCAAACATAAAAAATAAACTTAATGTTCTTTAAGGAGTGTGTATGCAAAGGAGAAAAAGCAAAACTTTACTACAACACTAAAACAAGAAGAAAAAGCGAGTGTCAGCTTATATGGGTCTGTTTGAGTGCTGACTGGTTCCAGTGATCGATGATATAGTTTATCCAGAACTGTGTTTTACTCTCCAGGTCTGTGACATCCATTTGTACTAGGGCCAGGTATTATTGCTGAAATTTAAATCATGCTATTAGTACCTCACAGTTCAGCGGCACTAGTATGTGGAAAATGTTTTTTTGTATCACCTGCAAAATAGTATACATTGATAACAGTGGTATTAAGTTAGGGACTGTGTTTCACAATTATACATTAAAAAAGTACTTACATGCGTACTGTGATCATATTTACAGCTTACTTTGTTGCTACAGTTTTGAATAATTTATAAAAATAAAAAAAAAATAGCACAACATTATCATGTTGCGATAATATGATTCTACTTAAAGACGAAAGATGACAGTAATGAATTGTTGCCCGACCTTACTTTAACCTCAAATGCACGGATGCAGCAGCTCACAGAGGGTTGACATGCACATGTAGGAGCTTGAAAATCTACAGGGGCAGGTATTGAATTCTATATTCATGAACTCTCCTGCCGCACCCTCAACTGCAATATTGTTCCACTCCTGCAGGCACTGTTAGTTACAATAACTGATATAACATGTCTTATTTAAGGTTGTGTCAGGCTCATCTACCCTGCACCACACCTTCATTCTACATATTAAGTAGAATCGCACTTTACAAATACAGTAGTGTATGTATATACAGTAGTCACATACTGTATATGTACATGTCAGTATGTGCAGAAAAGCATGGGCTGCACACAAGGCTGTTGCTCAGTGTGTGTGTGTGTGTGTGTGTGTGAGCACAACTCTCCTCTACTGGGCAGCCAGCTGTCTCTCTGATTACCCAGCATCCTCCAGGTGTCAGATCTGCCATCTGCAGATGAGTGGCAGGGCGTGTGGAGCGGAGGAACGGAGGGGGGGTGGGGTAAAAGAAAAAGGAGGGGAAATAGAATAACTGGTTCAGCAGACATCTGGAACGTGTTCAGACGGGTCATCGAGAGTCGCAGAGTGTGAACGGCGCTCAGGGGATTCCAGCTCGAGGCGTTCGATTGAAAAGGTGGCTTTTGGCTTTTCAACTTTTGTTGGGCAATACTGCTTCTTGTACAAAAAAAAGTTGCATCTTACAAGGATGTTTCACACAAGTGTGTTTGTCATCATTAGTATTATCACAAGAACTTCTTAGTGCACAAGCCTTTGAGTTGTTCTGATCAAAATTGCCCTTAATTGTGCCCCAAGAGAAAACAAATGCATCCAAGAAAGAATCATTTGGTTGATTAAAGACATGAATAAAAGATCACACATGCCCACTGTTTGCTTTTTTCTTCATTGTTCTCAATTAGCCTCAAATTGTGGAATCAAAGGCGCGTTTGTGTTGCGCTCTTTGTACAACTTAGATGCTATGTTAAGGCGCTGTCATGAAGAATTGTGTTTAGAGAAATGCTGCTGCGGTGTTTTTTGTTGTCTGTCTGTGTGAACACAGCCTCTCTCTCTCTAACTCTCTCTTATCCAGTTCAGTTCTTTCTTTAATTAGCGGCCTCCCACTCTCAATTAAGACTAGCTCCCATACTCTCTCAATTTGGGGCCCTCTCAGGGCGGTCCCGTCCTGAACATGGAACCTTCAAAGCACTCTGCCGGCCGCTTGACCTCTTTGATGTTATTATTTGTTTTCTATGACCCCTGATTTAGCAAATGGCTGTTTGTAGTGTGTGTCTGTGTGCATGTGAGGCTATAATAAGGATGACCCCAGGTTGGCTCTGAGAGTGGCCTGTTTAAGCCTGACGAGAATGATTTCTCTCATTGGAATCAATTTTTGAAAGAAAATATCGGGCATCAGTAACCGTATTAAGACTGATTGCGGACTGATTTTTTCCGACTTCAAAGCCACATACAAGAATCACGCTGCTTGTCGTTTGTTAGACCTTGCGTGGCTGAGTGTGTGCCGTTGTTTGTGCAGTGAAAGTGGTGTGTGAGAAATACACTGATCCTCTGTTGGCTCTGCCGTGGACTTCACACAGGACCTCTGTTCTGTCTTGAACATCCACCATGCAGGGACCTCAGGTGGGTCGACAGGGCATTCACTGGGCTCCAAAAACACTTTCCAATTCAAATTTTCATACCCTTGTCAGACCTCAATTTGTTGGTGGGATGTGAAGAATTTGGTCAGTGTTCATTATAATGTATCCTGAGTCCTACGGCAGCACACTCCTCCTTTCAACGGTTGGTTCACCCAAATTACAAATAAAAATGTTCTCACTTACCTCTTGTGGTATGTAGCCAGTAAGATAATTTTTGTTTTACTTGCCTTTAAGATATTTGTCTCTGAGTTTTATGCCTCCATCCAGAAACAATGTCACCTGCTATTTCTTTGGTGGAAGGTAGTTATAATGAAAACTGTGACTGTAAAATCAAATTTAATCTCAGCAACCTGGAAAAATTTATCAAAACTATCTATATTACCTAATTTAAAATATGAATATTTACCGATGATGATGATGATGATGACAAACATACCACATAAAAGCTGGTGTTAAAGAAACATGGTGATAATCACTTTCTTTTGTTTCCCTCTTTTTCAGGTGACGTTCATGAATTTTAAAATTATCCACAAGTGAGAAGAGGGTGTTGGAGTTGAAGTCTCTTATTTCTGTAAGTTTCCCTAATTGACTGATACAAATGATTTTAATGCACTGTAACACTGCCAGCTCACGTATGCTAGTGTGCCACCGTTTGGCACTTTGGATAATTGCTTCCACCAAGTGGCAGATAATAAGCTTTCATAGAGACACACATCATTGTTTCTTTGAAGTGGAACCGAGCAACTCTTGCTGGTGTTTGAACACACCACGTTTTGCACCAGTGGTTGTGTTAGCAGAGCAGCACGCACAGTCTAGTGAGTGTGTGTGTGTGTGTGTGTGTGTGTGTGTGTGTGTGAGTCCATGTAAGCAATACTGTAGCTGACTCTGTGCATGTCCACAACCTCTCTCCCCTCCATCGGCACATACAGAACGCTTTTGATTTGTTTCACAGCAAATGCAGACCTCCACTCCGGTAAGTATTCTGCCCTGTGCGGCCTCAATAGCTGCTTTCACGTGGGTGAAGAAAGGGGTCTTTTAAAGACTCTCGCAGCCATCACTCCAGGAGCCTTTCAGCGCAGAGACCTACAGTATGCCTTTTAATGGACTTTCACTCTGTGAGCAATAAAGATTATATCTGGAGTCAAATAGTGCCATAGGTAACACTAGACCAAATTAAGCTGGTGAGGTCGCGGTGGCTGATCTCGACGGTTTCAGGCAGTGGAGGCGGGAGACATATGAAATGCACAGATGGGAGAGGTTGGAGAAAAGAGTGATCTGACCATCTGGCTAATCCCCCTGTTTAAGAATACTTATTAAGGCCCTCTCTAGTGGCCCTTGAGCCGTGTCACTGCTAGGTCAACAAGTGGCCTGTTTGATTCTCACCGGCAACTCGGCCGCACGGTGGACAGACAGGCTTCAGGGTTTTGTTGTGGGTAATAATCTGCGTCCTGCTGCTTGATCGGGGAGTTCAATTTCAAAAATTTTATTTATGGCTCGTGTAAACCGTCATCGTGTAAACGGTCTTGAGTCACAATCTAAAGTTATGGTTCCCACCTTGGGGGTCGAGACCCCATTAAGGAGTCACAAGATAAATCTGAGGAGTCGCTGATGATTAACAGGAAAAATATATTTCTGTTGCTTCATTTTGTCAGACTTTTAAAAACATTTCAACTTTTGTTTTTACATTTCTTCCCTCTAAAAAGCATTTAAATACTGAGATGGAAGAATCCTTCTTATTGAAGGCAATGCAACCTTAAGCCAGTGGACATACTGTAGCTTTGTGTTGGGGGTTCACAAGTCAAAAATGTAGAGCACTGCTGATGTAGAGCAACTAACTGGCACAACGTCTGGTGACGGATATTTTTTGATCCTTTGGAAAATAATATTTTAAGTCTTAAGACAGCAATTAAATAATGCAAACATCACAGCAATTAATACAGGCCTCATTTCCTCTGCCTAATTGCACTGCGTTTGAAGACAGGAATTGTGTCATGATTGGGGAAAACCGGACCACTTAGGCCCACTTTTAATCCCATTCAACTACCTTAATTTCATAAGTTCATCTGGAAACTTGAAATCACATTATTGTGTCTTTTAACATGCAGTTGCTTTTCAAATCTAATTACATGGCGGTAAGATGACAAGTGGGCCCTCCTAACAAAATTACACTCTTTATACGGTACCGATCATGTCGTGACAGCAACAGTTTATGGTATCTTTGTTTTATTACACTTTGGGAGGAAGAGGGTGCTGTGTGTCGGGGGCCATGGCCTTGACTTCTACTCTACAAACTGCATCTAATGGCTTTGAACGGACAAACTGGGGTGTGTCCATGACTAATGTTTTAGATGATCTGACATCAGCCAGGCAGTTCACATCTTAAAACAGGTTCATATTAGTTGCAGTGCGTTTGCCTTGAGAGCGTGGAGAACTAAATCAAGATTTTCATTTCTGCATCCAAAATCTGTTTAGCGAACATTAGGAGAATAAGAACCCAATTCACACAATGTTTTACTCCAGGATGGCATGTATAGATATAGGAATGTGAATCTCAGATATATGTGCTTAACCTGCAAAAGTCTTAAATACAGCTGTAAGTAGCAGAGAGAAAGACTTTGAGAAAAGACTTCAGCCCCTTCATACATCATGACAGGACATGTGCAGAGCTCCGGTGTCACACATGGTTGCTGTAATGTCAGTCATTTGCAAAGAGTTAGAAAAGTGACCAGACAGCAAGCAGCTGTTGGGATGATTTGTGGTAAGCTAATGAACTAATGAGCTAATGAACTCACTGACGTTACCTGTTAGGCTTGCCCCAAAACAATGTCCTTCTCTGCTTTTTACTTCAGCTTTCTATGTGAACTTCACTGCGTTACAGTGTAAGACTAATCAGCGCTGCTAATGGGCAGCGTCTAACGAAATTTAGTGTAGTTTCTCAGTACTTAACCTTATGTTAACAGTGAGCTATTATGTCCTCTTGAGCTAGGACATTTAGATAATTGATCTGATTTGTCCACACATATGAAATGTCCACTTAGGTCTAAAGAGGACAGAATGCCTTGCAGCGAACTCCATTTAGCGATGGGAAAAGAGAAGTGAACTGGAGCGATCTGCTGCGGCCATGCTTCACATCAGCACATTTGTTCATGCGTGCCAGCTAACCAGCACATGTGCAACAAGTACATGTTTGTGTGTTATGAATTTAGTTGTTTATCAGGCTGCGTCTGTGTCAATTTATTTGTGTTTGTGCTTGCATGCATGTTTGTGTTTTGCACACTCATGCCTCATCAACATCCCGTCTGAGGCCCATCTGGTTTGCTTTGAAGAGGCTCGTGGAGCTGCAGCGGCCGGGGCTTTAAGGCAGGGCCGGGCCAGCAGCGGTTCCTCCCCACTTACACATTAATCCACGGAGCAAGGCCCTCTGCCAGTAACAGTATAGACCGCCGCTCGTGGCTACTTCCCAAACCACCCAAGCTCATACCCCACTTTCTCTCTTCTATTGCCCTTGAAATGGGGCCTGCTCTAAATATTATCTCCCCCTGTGCTTTATCCCTCCGTTTATCCCTAAGTCGGCAGAGAGAAGAAAGGAGCCGTGGGGCTGAGTCACTTTTTCCCCTCTCTTCTCCTCTCTCCGCAGGCAGCGACAGCGGCTTCCTGGAGATGAGCGCTTTTGTCTGTTGTGTGACCGCTGCGGTTTTAGGCAGATCCTCCTCTGATGAGGTAATGCGCAGGCTAGATGAGGAAGCAGAGTGAGAAAGGAGGGAGGTGAAGGAGGGGAGCAGCCTGAAGATGGATCTATATTTTAACCTTTGATTTATGCAGAGAAAGGGAACTCTGTGGGAATGCATGCTGCTTTTCGGCAACACCCTGCTTCACATAGAGGCCCCAGCACACAGTCATGTCTACTTGGAGGTGGCCAGTGCTGCTGGCATCTGACGAGGGGCTTCTCAGCAGCTGAGGGAGGAGAAAGCTTTTTTCCTTTATGTAAAGATTTTCCAAGGTGATCTTGTTTTCTGACCAGCAACCAGTTTAGTGAGAAGAAATTATACACTTCCAGGAAATGATGCTGTCAGTGACTTGTTGGCAGGTGAGAAGTGGGAAGTGGGCCCATCCCTGTTTATAACATGTTGCTCTTAGAGATTAGTCGACATGCTTAGATAAAATAGATAACATACATAAATACTAAAGTTTCATTTATTCTACCATCAAGAGGTGTCAGCCGGCATGTCATGGGACATTAATTATGTAAAATGGACAGTTGTAAGCCAGCACATTTTGAGTATTTGCAACAACTGTTTCTTACATGCGTTTTATTCTGTAAGGTCGCAAATGCCCTGTAATGTGTAGCACAGCTGCATCCAGGATTATTCCTAAAGACACATACGTGGTGAGAGTGTGCAGATCCACTCGACTTGATGTGAGCGTGATAGCGGTTGATTTATGGACATACACTACCGTTCAAAAGTTTGGGGTCACTCAAACAATTTTGTGTTTTCCATGAAAAGTCACACTTATTCACCACCATACGTTGTGAAATGAATAGAAAATAGAGTCAAGACATTGAC
>JAVQJL010081352.1:0-13820 GCA_036024295.1 Nannoperca obscura | reverse complement strand
TCTTTGTGTGTGTGGAAGTTGGTCTCGACCGGCTCCATGTGATTGAGTGCCCTGAGATAACTTTGTTATGATATGGCGCTATATAAATAAAATTGAATTGAATTGAATTGAATTGGTAGAACAATTTGCTCAGCACCAATCACCACGGTCTCAATCTCAATAAATAATGTAATACATTTCTAATTGACCTCTCATTGCTGAAGTGCAGTTTGGCATAGCTGCTCATGGCAGTCAATCACTGCAGTAATGCAACACATTGAGTGAACTGTATAACCAGGAGGGAACTTGGCTCACAACAGACCTGCTGCTCTGACGTCTGTCCTTAACCAGCACTATGTTTCTGTCTATAACCCAGCATCCCACTGTCACACTTCCCCCTTATCACACATAATTGATTACTTCCTGTTTTCATTATGCAAAAGTAATCAGGATTTCAGTTTACATAAGCAGTTTGTAGTATTTGGGATGTTGCTTTGTCTCACTATAATGTCCCCTGCGGACTACAGGCCAAAGTGCTCTGGCATGTACAAAAGTTCAGTAATAAAGTTCACGCTGCATAATGCCTTTTGCTATTCTGCAATTACCCGCTGGAATTTGTCAATGTGCACACGGAGAAGCTCACAAGGGACGAGGCGTGTTTGGAACAGCCTTCATTTACGATAACATCACATACATCAGACGCACGCATAGCTACTCTGGCTATCCAGGTTGACACGCAGCTGTAAAATGCCTTGGGTGAGGGAGTAGGAAAAAGGCAGCGGAATGCCAGGCTCAAAGAAGCTCATGAGCAGGATTATTTATCCTGTGTGAATGTCACCCTGCCTTACTCATCTCCCACAGTTAAGTTAAAAGCAGTGAGCAAAAGGCTTAGCTTTAAATTAATTAGGCTTCATCAAACACTCACTGCCCTGTTTCCCTGTGTGGTCGGACAGTAATGGATACCGTCTCTCTCTCTCTCTCAGCTCAAAGTCTTTATCTTTCTAATTAGCTGCTTTGACCTGTGATGGCATTGGGTATATAATGAAACCACACCCAGGACACACAGGGGTCCAATCTCCCTGCAGCTCACTGACATCAACTGTGACCTTTATGCTGCAAAAATTATATAATGACTATTGCACTGTGTAATAACTATTTCACCAGGAATGCTATTTCAGATATCAATAAAACTGGTATTACTTTAGCTAGCACCCAGTTATTTATCAGACTGTAGATCAACTGTATCCAATTTACATCTATACATTTAGTTAGTAACAGCAAATAATATATTTTTCAAAACACATCAATTGCCAATTAATAATTAGAAATATTCTATTTCTTTACTGTCTTTCAATGAGGCCTTAAAATTGAGGCAAATGACTGCAGAATCATACAACAATTTATGAATTAACTCATTATAACCTTATATCTTATACAGTTTTACATGCACGTAGGGCTGGATGAAATAACGAAAACAATATTTATCGCAATATAATTTTTCTCAATATAATAAATAAATATTCGACATACTTAAACCACTCATACACAGAAGAGGGTGGCAGCTAATGCATCTGTGCCAAAGAAACATGACAGCTAAGACGAGCAACACCATAAACCTGTTTTACAATATCAGATTTGTGAAATTTTCTGTTGTTCTGACAATGAAAAATACTTTAAAACCACAATTAACCACCTGGTTTCAAAAATCTGCATTTGAACTTGAAAGAAATAATGGTTTGACATTTATTGTGATAATTATTGATATAGAGTGACATAAAAAAAAGTGATAACATTTTATGGTCATATGGCCCAGCCTCGCAGGTAATAGTTGAAGTAGACCAACTTGGACTTTTCCCCCCATTTGGTGCTACTTTATATATTGCACTTTTTACTCTCTACATCTCTCAAAAAAGTAAGAGAATAGTCCAATAAATGGCAGATTCCTCAGATTTTTGAAGAGACTTTACTAAAAAAGTAACGGCACAGGCCGTAAAACCAAAACAATGAGCTGTAATGCGCTAAAACATTCAATAGAGCTGAGGAGAACTGCAGAGTTGGGTGATATTTCTCTTTGTCTTCATCATTATGAGCGACCATTTGTCACATTACACATAGTGATTTGACCTATCGTTAATGCACAAATATGAATTAGGGCAGCTTCAAAGAAATGCCACCTGCATCAAGTACAGATATACAATGAGTATATCATACCAGAAAATGTCCCAACATGCTGTAATGCATCAGGAATTTGACTAAGAAATGACATTAGCTCAACTGACATCTTTTATCTTATTCCAGCAGTCAGATTAGTTTATGAAATACATAAAAACATATCATAATGTGCTCACGTCAGATTGGCATATATGCATATATGATGACTTCTGTCCACTGTCTTTTCTAACAAAGTCAGGCCTACCAGCTATTTTGAACTGAGAGTCTCTTAAGGTAATGATGCATTTGAAAATTAGTTGCCCAAAATTGCCAAATGAAAGCAGGTCCACTTCAAATTAAAGCACTCAGCGGCCTTTGGCACACAGTGAAGTGTGAACATTTAGCTAATAGGCTATTATCACATCTGCCTGTTTAAACAAAGGTTATGGAAAAACAACTCAATGTGTTAACAGTCTGCAAAGGGAAAAGTGCAAACAGCTACAAAAGTAGCTTCAACTCTCCAAAAAGTCCAAAAAGTCAAATGGTCATTGGCTGTCAATGGAGCTGCTGTTTTACTGTCCAGTACCAACACTCGATATATGTCAGAAGAAAGCAATATTGCTTTTGTATAAAGTTACTTTATGTCCAAACAATACAGTTATACAGTTGTGACAACAATACAGTTGTGACTGCATTTTCAGAGAGGAGTGAGCCCTCCTTTTCCCACTCTGAGCATTGCATAAGCCTACCAGCACACCTTGCCAATGTATTATTCACAAAAACAAACCTGATTTGACTGTTAATCCTATTAAAGTCACCATAATAACAGCCTATGGCCTTTTTACGTAACTCTACAAATACAATTATGTTCTGCGTTGAATTCCTCCTCTGCCTCTCAGAAAATCCTGTTTCACATTCTACAAATCAGACCACTTGCCCCAGAAAAATGAGAAGAACAAAAGTAGAAAATGAATTAAATAACTATTTAAATAACTTTGACTATTTACGCCAACCTGATTCATGATAACATTTTCTGCAATTTTCCTCTAATAACTAGAAACCAACCATGTCATGCATGGTTGGTTTAGAGAAGACATGATGCACGGTGAGAGGCAGAGGCAGTTCCACTGACACTAGTAAAGTAAACATAGTCACTTATTTTAAAAGGGCCACAATAAAATATATACATAGAAAGCATTGTTAGGAGTGAAGGCCAACTGATGCTTTGTTCCTGTTTTCTAATGCTCTCATGCAATGTACTGTAATTAATAGGTATGCCATATTTCACCAGCAACAATAAAACATTTTTTAAGACCTCTTGAAGTCTCAACCAAAACTGAACGACATCATAAAGATAGGATTAAAGGTGCCATATGGAGTTTTCTTGTACTCACACAAACTGTATGTTTACATTGAGTGCACTGTGTGTATCCTTGAGATTTAACAAACGTGCGCAATGTATTTAAAATGTTTTACACCCGAGTCATGTTTGGAAATTACCTTACTACAAAACTAAGACTACATTCAGACGGAATCAGGCGCTGCGACGGAAATTACGTTGTTTTCCATTCATTTGAATGGGGGTTCTGCATTCAGGCTGCAGACAACTGTATTGTAACTGGGTGGAGGCTGTGAATAATACATTTCTCATAATTGTAGGTGAGGTGTTTTGAAGAACAAATGGCTTGAAGCGCTGACTCTGAAAATGAAAATGAGGATGATTGGGGTACAGCCCTAGCAAATTCACCATATCTAGAGACCACAAATGCTGCATGGGAGCACTAGGCGGATGGTTGTCTGCCAAGTGAGTTTAGTTGGGTTTACCCTCCACTTACCCTCCACATCTCTGCACACCAAAATAAGTTTTCAAGTTAATATTCCAAAAAGTGTTACAGCTGTGCAACGACCATCTACACTGAAAGTCATGGTGACATGTTTAAGGACCGAGCATTTGTTAGGGGGTGGTGGAAGGGAAACCAAAGTGTACACAACTGTGATGTTGAGTGATGAAACAGACACATGGGGGGTGGGGGTGGGACTGATGGCTGATCTGTGTCCGCACAGAGAGACTCACTTGGCCAGCTTCATCTCTATCTGCTGCCGGATTTCCTGCCGCTCCTGGTCGCTGCGGACAGGGAAGATGTTGCGGTCCTCCAGCTCTTGCTTGCTGGGCCGGTTTCGAAGCTTCACAGCCAGCAGCTCCTTCCTCATCCTGCGTGGAAGGGTCCCTGTTGTTGTTGAGCACAAATTAAGGCCAGTAATGTTTTTTGAGCTGACAAACATAGTTCACCAGCTAAACCTGCGAACTGATGCTAATCACCATACAGAGTTCTTTTGTGCTTTCTCATAAGACCTAACCTAACACCTTATTAATTAAATTAACACCGCTGTTTTTAAGCCATTCTTGTGTAGCTTTGGCTTCATGTTTAGGGTTGGTATGCTAGAAAATACTTTAAGTCTTCACCTAAACTGCAGTTCTCTCGCAGACTAAAGCACATTTTATTCCAGGATTTCTTTGTCGTTGTTGCACTCATGTTACCCTGGACTTTCACAGGAGTTCAAGGGCCTGTAGAGAAGCAACCTTGCAGCATGATAGATGCTGCCACCGCCATGCTTCATGGTGAGCATTAGTTTAGTAGGATGGTCAAAAAGCAACTTTTTAGACTGAACAGAATCTTCCACTTCCACTTTGTTTCCTATAGGCCAGAATGCCATGGAAGTTTTCAGAGGTCAGTGGATTTCTGTGTGCTAATCTGCAAGAAAGCTGCAATAGGTGAAGCAACAGTTGTGTCTCCCTTCACAGAACTGTGACACTCATTTATAGAGTTGCCAAGTGAAAGGTTGGTTCTGGAAGAAAAAAATCACACAAATTTTCCCAGAAACAACATTACGGGTCTCACAGTTGGAGCACTTCTACAGCTTGAATCGGCATGAAACTGCCGGTGCAATAATCAGAACAAAAGATTAACAACTCTGTTAGAAAATATCTGAAATCAAACCTACAAGCTTGTTTAAGAAAACATTTCTTGGGAGAAGTTATCTTGCACTCCCATGGTGCATTCTGAAGTTTCATGCGTCGATAATGGCGGATGAAAACTGCTTAAATCAATTTTCTTTTGGATTCTGGGTCGATTATGGATGAATTCAGTAACTATTGCACCATGTTTTGAATTTACTGCTGCTCTGATTCACACCTTCTTTCCCATGGTGGCAGAGGCTCATGGGTATTGTAGTATTTTGTTTAGATATTCTATTATAACTGACCTAACTGCACAATGAGGGATATTTGTTGCCTTGGAAATGACCTTGCATCCTTCCCAAGTTGATTTTGTGTTATATGTGTAATTAATTTAGGTACAGTTGTAGAGATTTGTTTTTGCTTTGACATGAAATATTCCCATTTATCTTAATCAATTAACAATGAGTGTCAAAACATTTCCAAGTTCAAGGGGAGATATTTTTATTAATAACCACTGAACATGGTTTATTGTATCTTCTTTTTTTTTGGCTAAAAAGTTTATTCAATTTTTTAAATGTCAATGTAAATAAAGTTATAAATTAAATATATGTATACACACACACACAATATTTTTTTTGTTTGGTAACTTCCATTCATCAGCCATCTCAAAATGCATTGTGTATATGTTTAAGGCTTAAACATTTTAAATTAATTTTAAGTTTTGAAACCTTAATTGGATCATCAACAATCATCTTCTTCTCCACCTTACTGGTGCACTACTGCATTTTATGGCACAGGAGCGCACCAACTGTCAGTGTGTGGAATTGTCTTTAATTGCAGGGATGTCATACTGCTACTTTCATTGTCGTGGTCAGACTTTGGGGGTTAAAAGTCAGTTTTGTTTACACTCCCATCAGGTGATTTGTGATAAAGGGCCAGCTAGTAACTGATGAGATAGAAGAAGACAGAAATCTACTCTCTTCTCTTCTGCCATCTCTTCCACCACACATTACTGTCTGCGTTACCGTCTCTGCAGTCATCTGATATTTGGATCACATCAATTTTGTGCTGGTGGTGTGTATGCCTGTCATGTCTATCATAACTCCACAGTCTACCCTTTTCATATTTTCTGCCCCAGAGTCACAGACATGTTTACCGCAGGCAGCTTTGCACCAATGACCCACATGAATGGCCAAGAATTAAGCCCAGCAGGGCCAGATGTTGACGGGCCAACACCAGTGAGTCATGCTCTCACTGTTAACAAATGAGCTTATGCGGCTTCATTATCCACTGACGGGGGGCCCAGATTTTGCTGGCTTTGTACATTAAGAGGTCGATAATAGCAGAGCAAATATTGCAGCAATGTCAGCAGACCTACCAGAGATCACAGACTCGTTCCAGCTGTCCTGGTCGTTCAAGTATTCGTCCAGACGCCAGTTCTCTTTGTTCTCATCAGACTCCTTCTTTCTCTCCGACTCCCCAGCAGGCTCCCTCTCCGTGCTGGACGTGCGGGACAGACGACCGTCCAGCCGGCGTTTCAGAGACGAGTGTGCCTCCTTTGTCTGGAAACTGAAATCACACATCAAAAGAAAAGGCTGTCGATTACAACTTTTACAATTAGTACATTTCTCTATGCATATGACTGTCTGGGGACCCCAAACCACCCATTTTGCACTTTCTTTCCATTTTCAAGGGCCAGTAAGGAAAGATATAACTGCTTGTGCCTTTCAGTCATTCGGATGAGTTGTACACTGTTCTGTCTGTGCCCCTACCAAATTTCATGGCTCTAACAGTTATGTTTCTGAAGATATTGAACCCTAAAAATGGCATTCTCAAAGTTATGTGTGTGTGACACACTACCATTCATTCATTTATTTAATCATCATTTGTTAATGGATTTGTTTTTCATTTTGAAAAAAAAAGATAATTTACACAAAGGTATCATGAATCTCATGTGATAACACAAAATTTAAACTATACAAACAAGGGCAACTTAGAATAACATTTCAAGTACTTCTGTAAGAAATGCTGCACAAAATGCACCAAAATCTGACCTGTCCTGTCTATGTTTGGTGGCAAGGGCACGATGCAGTTCTTCAATAATGCAGCTAGGGGGCAGCTGTGGGTGCAGTGCCCTGAGGTGGGGGGACCCAGTAGGTGTGGAGATCCTGCCTCTCAACAGGGAGCCATGAGGGTCTTTGGGAAGAGTGAAGTTCCTGGGTAAGGTGGCTGGGGACTTCTTAACTGGCACTAAAGGAGCACCTGGGAAGGAAAACCATCAAAGTGAGACACTGCTACAAACCAGTGGGGCTTTACATCAGGGACCTCCTGGTGAACTCACTGTCTAGACTGCCCAGTCTGGTGAGCAGTTTGACCTGCAGTTTGGGCGGAGGAGAGGTGCTGGCTCCTCTCTGAGGCTGGGCCGCTGTCACCTCCTGTTTCCCTTCAACACGCTCCAGCTTTCCCATCGACTGCTCGTCACTGGGGTCGCTTAGTGAGGTGCTTTCATCCTCTCCATCTTCACTCTGACTGGGATCTCCCACTGTCTTTGAATCTTCAGTTACATCTTGTACTGAAATAAAACATCAGCAATGGTAATGCAAAGGTTTGGCATGTTTAGAAAGTCTCTGTTTCCACCTAGTGGACAATCAGAGACATGTTGAAGCGGACACTATTATAGCTGCACCAGGAAAGTTTTTCGAGTAAAGGTATAGCCATTTAATGAATCTGAATCACCCATTTTATTACTAATAAGCAATAATTGTATCAGCTTAAATCACAAACAGGAATTACAATAAAGAAGAGAATATTGTAAAATTGGGAAGTCCAAGGGTTTATTCATGGACTGCCTGAAAAATAAAAGCATAGAGGATTCTCCAATAAGCAAAATGTCCTCTAACATATAAAGCAACAGTTGATGTAATGTACAGTATGTACAAACTGTACCCCAGCAGTACCTTGGTGTATTTACGCTATGTTGTTGTTGTCTTTTTTTTATTTAAACACTTCAGTTTGTATTTTACTTAATTTAATTTTACCTAAAAGAAATCATTTTCCTTTAAATTAAAAAATGTGTTCCTTTGATGTGTGTACATACAATAAAACATGTACATACAAAACACATAATAAAATTATGAAAATGACACTAGACACCACCAATAGACACACATAGAAAGAATTTTAATTTTACTGACATGGCTGCGTCCAAAATAATTTATTTGTTTACTACTCAGCACACACTGAGAGGACTTTATAACGTGTGAGATGGCAGGAGGCAGCTGTTTAAATAGACATTTTATTTCCACCTGTCGGCAAATTCATGATGGAAGTTAGCTCACAGTGAGCATCGATTGTACACTTTCTTCTATGCCCCACGGGATAATTGAAGTCCATTATATTGGGTGCATTATTCTCAGTAGACATTGGGCAGTACAGTAGTGCAGTGGTTAGGACTGTTGCCTCATTGCAAGAAGGTCCTGGATTTGAATCCAGTGGGTTACTTATTCCTGTGTGGAGTTCCCCATCTGTCTGCTTGGGTTTTGTCCCACAGTCAAAAGATATGCATTACAGGTTACAGTCAAAAGTTTAGAACACACTTTCCTATTCACTTGAATGGGGAAAGTGTGTCCAAACTTTTGACTAGTACTGTAATTAATATATTATTACATAAGCACATAACATAAACAATCTTGATATGGATCCCTTTTATTTGTTTACTTTTAAAGCTACTGAGGGGGGGCATTTGACAAAGTAAAAATCATCTTATTAGTGCTCTGTGGTGGACAAACTACGTATTGGTTACACTGTTTCTAAATGACCTCAAACCTATGGAGCACGGTGAACTCGTGGAGGACATCGCTGTAGGTTTGCCAGAGGCTTCGGAGCGGACGGCTGGTTCAGGAACAGTGAAGAGTGACGTTCTCTCATTAGTATACAGAGTATACGTCAATTACGCTCTCCTTGCCCCTCCCCTCAAACCCCTCTTCTCCACGCAAAAACAGTGACAGAGTTGAAAACGAAAAACGTAAAAAAAAGAAAAACTGACATAGTAAAAAAACACGAGAGCGTTCAAAAGAAACTCTTACTGAAAAAATTGTGACATGAAGAAAAAATCTGAACATAGTCATTGAAACACATTAGAATGTAAAACATTTCAACTTCATGTTTTGTTTTCAAAGTCAAATTTTCTTTTCAATGCCAAATGTAACTGTCACTAGTCTGGCTCCATACAAACCTAATTAGGGATTTTTCTTATCCAATGTCTTGCTACTTATCAGCCAACATAAACACGATATATCGGCAATGAGCTAATATCGATATAACCGTCTGTATAATATTTGGTCTAGGGTATACCCACATCTATCACCAAGTGTGAGCTGGGATAAACTCTAGCACGCACAGGTTGATATGTTGATCGTTCTAGCAAACAGTTGCATATTTACACATCCAGCAGTTAAGGAGCAACATTAATATTCGTTTGGAGTTGTGTTTCTGGCCACCTTATGAATGTAAGTCAAATATTCACTCTCTTTTAGCTCTGTTTTGGTCTCCACCAGCTCCTGAGGCAAATATCTGGCTGTTTAGCTGCTAAATGCTTCACTATGTTCACTAGCTAGTCACTAACTTTGGTGGTGGGCAGGTAGCGTACAGTGGGTTTATCAAAGCTTTATTTATATAAAGCAGCTGACTGTTATGGCTTGAAACAAGACTGATTAGAGCTCTTAGAATGAACCAAAACAGTAAAGTTGCGGGCCATAAAACAAAAACGAGACAAAATATGTGTGTGATATGTGTTTGAGTGACTTTAACTTTACATTAAACAGAGTAATTGGATCCATTGTTTATATATAAATATAGCTTTGTATACTTCCATATTTTATGAATGTACAGTACTCTACCTGTTGAAGCTTCTAAATCGCTGCCCAGGTCTTCACTGGCGCTGGCCAGAGGGGCCACGGGCTCCTCATCTCTGTCTTCACCATCAGATTGAGTCGGGGTGTCTGGATCTTCACCGTTTCCCCCACAAGCAAGATCTGACTCTGCATACAGTGCACAGTGGAAGAGGGCAGGAATCATGTGGATGAACAAGTGAACTCTGATCAAAAGGGGGCGTGACACTTGATTGACAGCTGTGTTTTGATTGTGGCATGTTCGCACAATTGAGTCTGGCGGGTGTATTCTGATCACTACTGTGCAGACTCTGGCTCCAAATGATGTTACCAATGCAAGAAGGCAGCACCCGTATATATGGAATATTTTGGCTTCATTTTTGAACAGGGAGAGGAAGTAGAGACGCGTTGTCCATCTTTATATATAGTCTATGGTCTGTGTGTGTGTGTGTGTGTTCATCTGTCATTTTGCACCTGTCTCAGTCTCCCTGGGGTTTCTCCTGACGAGGTCATCTCTCTTCTGTCGTACAGCTGCCTTCTTCTCCACCACTAAACAACACAAACATTTATGAAAATGGTCCACTGATTGCACGCAAAATGAAAACAGGTGAAGCACCCTGGTCTATTTGCAAACACAGCCTCCGTGTGCCTATTCCATGAGTCATTCCCAAACTAGCCAGCATTTACAGCATCTGATGGAAGCACGACTCTTACGTCACACTCACTTGCCGAGGGCTTCAGCTTCTCGTTTTTCTTTTTTCTCCATTTCCAGGGCTTGAAGATGCGTCCTAGGCTGGCCAGCTTGCTGTTGCGGCGGACGGGAGGCGTACGAACCCCTGAGACCAGGCAACCTGAGTGCAGCGCCCTTTGCTGGTCCATCACATCTGTAACACAAAGCAGAGCTGCCTTAACATAGACTGCAGGCAGCAAAATCCATCCTGAACACAGGTGTTAGTGACATCCATCAGTGCTCGGCGTGGTGAAGACTGAAGGAATATCTTTTGACACAATTGGCTGAACTACTGACACCCCATCATCATGTGTAAGCAGTAAATGTGGGTCACTGGCTATAAATGCCTTATTGATTCTGGTCTAATTTCTGAGTAGTGGGGAGAAGACAGAGAATTGCATTGTTTGTGCGTGACTCACATGGTTTCAGGGCAGCCAGGCCTTCTGAGCCCCAAACAAGACAATAGAACGTTTTTAAAAGACACACAGAGAACAAATAAATTCAGCTTCAGCACAACTGCCTTTTCTAAGGTCAATACAGACATCTGCAGCCTGCAATCCCCACTGATTTGACACTATTTTAGGCTGCCTACTTATTTGGGTGAAGTACACAGGAATTTACAGCACAATTTGACATCATACAGTACTGACAGAATTATACAAATCTCACATGCTGTTCCTGGCAGACTAGAGCATCGTCACCATGTGCCCATTGCTTATTTCTGTTGTCCTGTATTTGTCATTGTTTTTGGGGAATTGAAAGTAATTTATTCCAGGCCTATTTTTGTGGGGGAGATATCTTGTAGCTGTTTCATAACATTGCAAATGGAATATCTTTGGGTTTGAGATTGTCAGTCTGACAAAACAGATTTGTATGTGACAGAAAGCTTCAACATTAGACATGCAATAATAACCTGCAATTTGTTTGCCACTTGGGAGCTGTAACAACAAGTTGTGAACAGAAAATTGACATAAAGTATCATCATGTTTTTATTTTATATGGTAAACTTATAGTGACTTTTACACCCTGAACACATCCAGAAGTTAGAGAGCAAGAGTCCTGTGTCTGATTACCTGGTGAATAGAAGTCGAATAACAACTCTAGCTGCTACAAGCTCCTTTATGTTCAACAGCTAGTGCAACTGTGTCTGTCTGCTGTTTGGTACTGAGCAGGTAGTGTACTGTGGGTTTTTAGCTTTTCCTCTGAAAACAGGTGCCTGCTGCAGTCAAAAATCGGTTATAGCCACTTAAAGTCCTCTATAAAGAAAATGTGCCAAACATATGCTGATTCTAGCAGGTTTGCTGCTTTTCTTTCTTTCATAACATTGTAAACTGGTTTGAGTTTTAGATTATTGGTCAGACAAAAAAAAAAACTAGGACCTGGGATTCTGGAAATTCTTTTTCTGTCATTAATTCAATAATCAGTGAATCAAAAGAATAACCATCAAATTAACTGATGATAGAAAATAATCATTAATTAAAGCCTTTTTTGGTACATTATATTAAGGCTACATCCACACTACTACGTTTCCATTTTAAAATGCATAACTTTAGCTATGTTTACACCTAGCGTGCAAACTGCTCCAGCATATTTAAACCACTTTTAAAATGCTGCTAACCCCATTTTTGAATGAAAACTCCAGCATTGCATATTAGTGAGGATGGACATAAAGTTTTTAAAATGTTCGCTTCCTGATCAGCCACGACATGTCCTTCCCTTATTTGTCATGCCATTATCATGTGACCCTTTTCCAAAAAATAACAAACGACAACAGCCTAGACTACAAGTAGCTGGACTCAACAAAATACAGGCGCTGTTGTCTATGCTAACAGCTGTTAAATTCTGCATTTCATAATGGTATTACTGCCTACATGTGCAGGAGGCAAGCTATTATTTGAGCAATTTGCAACAATTCCTGCATCCAGCAGTGTTATCAGTCCTACATGGTATCATTTTATCAATGAAGTTGTGGTTCCTGAGGAATAGCAAGAACATTTTCAAATGTCCAGATCCATGACCCCGAACCTCAGCAAAAGACTACGTCCAGATGTGAAAGGAGCAGCAACAAACAAGAGGGCGCATGTGGGTGTTACCTGAGAAAAAAGGGAAAACACTATCTTCCTGGGTCCAGACTGCATCAAAACAGAGTATAAAAGTGAAGAATCTTGTTGTCAACTTCTATCAAAGGCACGGTATGCCACAATGCTTTTGACTCCACACACACCAAAGTAACCCCCCCCAGCTAAATCCACAGACTACATCATCATAAAGGAATTATTCTTAACATGGGCCACTGTTTCATGGACATTCACTAACGTGAGAACAGACAACAATGACATTGAGGGGAAATAAATGTGACGTTGACCAAATTCATTGGCTCATGACGTAGTAAAACGGTTCGTTTTTAAAAGTAGAAATAGAAATAGAAATAGAGCAAGCGTTGTTGGTAGATACTGTTAATGAAACCACTTTTTCGTAACTAAGTTTGAAAAATAAAACCTGTTTTTATTTTAGTAGACAACCTGCTTGTTGTCCAGCACCCACACGCCCAGTGTCCATGTATGGTCATGTGATATGTGTTTTCAGGTGTGTAGTATCGGCAAGGATTATTTCAGTGATGAAACGCTTGTATGGACATGGATTGTTTTTGTTTTAAAACAGTGTTTTTAAATGAAAAGGTATAGGTGTGGATGAAGCCTCATACGAAATGTCAGAGAAAAGTGACAAATTGCCCATCACAGTTTCCAATTCCACTTTTCAAAAAGCTTGTTTTGTCTAAAATTCAAAGATATTCAGTTTGAGAAGCTGGAACCAGAAAATGTTTGGCACTCAAATGATTCATTAGGATTGAGCAACTGATTGATTACTTGACTAATCGGGTGCAGAAGCTTTGATTTCTCTCCATAGACAGAGTGAATCAATGGCTTTCTCTCTTAGCTGCTACTCTGAGTGCTCTTAAGTCACAGGCTAAGCTGTAGAGGAGGGATCACAATGATAAACAGACAGGTAGAAGAACCACAGAGGCCGACTGAGCTGACTTCTGCATCCAGAGGCAGAGAGAGAGAGAGAGAGAGAGAGAGAGAGAGAGAGAGAGAGAGAGAGAGAGAGAGAG
>JAVQJL010081342.1:0-20120 GCA_036024295.1 Nannoperca obscura | reverse complement strand
ATCAATTATCTCAGTCTCTTTCAATGACAAAGAGGTGCTCGTTGAGGTCGGCCCTGCCTAAGGCCCGGATATACGCCGGGAATCTTACGTGAAGGAAAAGGCACGTGTGTGTAGCACACAAACCTGCACAATAAAGCTGCCTTCATTCAGATCCTTCATTCAAAACCCAGAGACGCAAGACAATTAAAATCCGACCAATACAGACACGTTGGGGTATTTTCAATTACATTTAGCATCACAAAGACATACAGGCAGAAAACAATAGGACCTTTAGACTTGTGTGAAATGCAGGAAAAAAAAGATAAGTTCTCGAACAACTCAAATTCTAATGAGGCATTGTGGCCTCAACAGAAAAAGAAAAAGACCCTGAAAATCCTCTTACTATGCAAAGTAAACTCATAAAAAGGACTTCAGTACAATAAAAGGAGGTGCATAAAAATTGGTCACCCTTGTCAGATGAAATAATGCTGGCAACACGTCGCCAGAATTGAGGCCCTGTAAATGTTCACGTTGAGAAAATACGCAGAGAAAAGCGAATTATTAAGAGAGATAAACACGCACCAGGAAATGACTTTAATAAGGAGGAAAACAAGACGCTGACGTGACAGCGGCCATGTCTGGATGACCTACTTCTTTCATTTTAAACAAGGACGTCATGCTGCAGCCGCTGCAAAACTGGCAACCAAACCGGACTGAATTTAGAGGTTTCGAAGACGTGTGTGCATTTTCATTTTAACCACCATTAAAAAAAAAGAAGGAAATGAGAGACGGGAGTGATTTAAAGTATGCAGGGCACAGTGGAATTTCAAACCCCAACCCCCGCACCCTGCTCCCTCTAAGCTTTCACTGTAAAAGCCCCCCTACCTAACTTTCCATCACTTGGGTTTAACTCATAATTAGCTAAATTGATTCACCTTCTCACCTCCGTCTGATTATTAACATATCAGTTCCTGTTTACTCCCAAGTGGTCTTCTAGTCTGCCCCGCAGACTAGAGGCAGATGTATTAGTACAACATGTGCCCGCACAGAAAAATGTTAAAACCACAAAATCAGACTAACCCAGAGATAAAAAAAAAAAAAAAAATCTGTGCGCCTTGTTCACAATGTGCAGGAGTGTTTACTGAATCCCGGCAGGATGCCTGCACTTCACAGCAATAGGACTCTCTACTAAGGAAGCCTGGAAATAAACACAGGCCTGGCGTCTTTCACTGGGGAGCACAGCTTGTGTGTTGATTATAGCTCTTTATTGTTATGAATTACCTGCAAGTATTTCCTAAATGACGACTATATTTACCCACTGGAGTGGTGTGGTGTTGCCAGCCACATCTTTTACTTAACAACCGACTGTAACTTTTTAAACACACGTGAAAAAGCACCGTGTCTTTCGTGATTAACCATGTTTCCATATGGACTCTGACAGAGGCACAAACTGTCCATTTACACAAGTGACAGTTTAACTGTTTGTTGTTGGGCCCTTGTGTGCTTTTTCATGTCAGGGACTCCTAAACTTTACTACATTTGACAAGATTTTATCTTCAAGAAAACCATCTGGAAAACACTTTAAAGTGAGTTATGACTCAGGTTAGCCGACTGTCTCCGCTGTGTTGGAGAAGCTAACAATTGTACAGCAAAAAAACAGGAGCACACAGTTTAGTGGCCTTTAGCCAGCCGCACATTGTGCTAACATTGCTAGCTTTAAAAAAAAGTTCTCATTAGCTCTTGGGCCACCGGGAACCCTCTCCGGGGCCCATGGGGGGTCCCCGACCCACACTTTGGGAACCACAGCACTGGAATACAGTATTTGGAGATTAAAAAAAGATTTAAAAGCTCAAACATATTTAAAAAAACCTCACCGTTGACTCCTTTGCTGGGGACATCGTTGACGTTGAGGCCCTTGGAGCTGTAAGCCGCGCGGACTTCGTTGCAGTTTTTCAACTTTTGCTCCGCGGTCCCCGACGAGGACAACACCAGCAGCGTGCAGCCCACACACAGCACCAGCAGCGTCTTCATTTTGGGTCAGTTACAACAACAAAAAACAAGAAACCTGCACAAAAAAGTGATGCACTAATAACAATGCAGTCGCTCAGGTGTGTTGGAGGCTAGGACAGCGTTTCGGCGACTCCCACGCTGAGTTTCCTCATGGAGACGCGCCGACTTCTTCAGCTCAACACACACTTCATTCACAGCAGCTCCGAGGCCACCTCTGAAACAACTTCGAGGGAGGAAAGGAAGGGGGAAAAAGAGAAAACCCCACCGAAAATAACCCTAAACACTGCTCAAGCGTCGTCCGATTAAAAGCTCGGATGGGTTTAAATAAATGTCGAGTTCCAGACTCGAGAAAAAAAACCCACGAAGACGCGACAGAGTTTTAAAACATGTAAAAACTTTTGTCTCTCTTGTAGCTGCAGGCAGGAATCTCAGGATCACCCTGCTGCTTCACGGCTTCGACGAAAAGTATAAACCACTGGAGGACAGGACAGGACAGGACACGGCAGGAAACTTCTTCCTTTCTTTCTTTCCAAACTTTGAGGAGGGCCGTGTTTCTGGAGGACAGGACGCCGGACTGTATGCTGGTCGGACTGGGGATCCAGATGCGAGCAGAAAATCCCTAGTGGACGCCCAGGAGTGAGTGCAAGTTCCGGGGACAAAGACCTGGAGAACAGGAACACCAGGGGTGGAGCACGGAGCAGGGACTTCAAACCCCGGGTCTCTCTCTCTCTCTCTCTCTCTCTCTCTCTCTAATGTGTCTTGACTAGTGGTAAGCAGGTCTTGAAAAGCAGGACTGAACTCCAGGGTGGAGCTTACACCCACAACAGGAAGACTTTGACTTTATCACATTTAGTATTGGTCCACGTGACACAAGTCCTCAAAATCACTAATCTCCTTCATTGCAGATCTGATCTGGGTTTGAAAAGTTGTGGCTGTCAGAGTGGAGATTAAAAAAGAAATACTCCTTTGAACTAATCAGACTTCCCCCATGTTTGCCTCACTGTCTTAACATTAAATAATAGAAAAGAATTAGTGACAAGAAAGGGGCTTTCTCCTGTTTTGCTGTGGACCCCTTGGAAACAACCCAAGGACCATTAGGGATCCCCAAACCCGTATGTTGAAAACCACTCAATTATGTAATTGAAGGTTGTCCATGATGAGAAATGTTATGTTTTGTTATATTTATATATAAGCACAACGCTTTAAAGAATGTGTTATTTCTCCTCAACCTTTATGATCCGATGCATCATAGTTTCTTTAAAACCTCGACTGGTGTTGTAGTAACCATGGAGTCCAAATTACAGGCCTGCTCTTTACACAAACACAGGTCAGGCTGTGTGCTGTTAGCAACGGGGCAGTTGTGTTTCTAATGTGCAGCTGCCTGTCATATAGCACGGCCAGTGTTGTAAACTACAGTAAACAGTCTGCTGGAAGCACGGCGGGGCTGAGGCCTACAGGTGGACGACGAGAGGACAGAAATGACTGGGAGATTTGCGAAAGGTACATTTAGAGAAAATAAACTTCATGCTTCATATCAACTATTTCAAAATGTCATTTGTTCAACAGATACTTCAAATCCGCCACATCCTCCTCCGTCCTTCACTGCCTCAGAATATATCTCATCCCGTTCTCTGCCTCTGACCTTTGTCGCTTTTCCTGTAACCAGTTTCTCTTTCACTGATAAGACAATCAGTTCAATCAATGAAACGTAAAAAGTTAATCGCTAGCCTTTTAAATCACTGTGAGCGATCACATCACGGCCCCCTCCATGTTTTCTTAGTCGGAAAACGCAGAGATTTCAACCATTCAAAGTCTCAAATATGGGATGTAGAGTGCTCAAATGTTGCTCCCAGTCTTGTACGTAAATCCCTTAATTAAAAAAGAAGTCATAATAAGACTTTTTTTACCGCCTGCGTTTAAACATGCCTGGACTTGTGGGGTGCTTCTGTGTGTGTGTGTGTGTGTGCGTGTCCATTGGTTTGGGGGGTAGCACTCAGCAAAATGACATTCCTCCTTTTGTGTCCACATTCCTCAGGCAGCTCCATTCATTCTGTGTGACTGCGGCTGCTGCAGGGGAAGCCAGGGGTTGCTGAGGAGCAGGAGGAGGATGCTGGAGCTGTGTGCATGGGAGAGCGTGGGCCCGGCGCTCCCCTCAATAGGCCAACAAAAGGTAAGAAAATGGTCCAGTGCCATGGTAATTAGACATGAATGAGCTTTGAATGACGTGACATGTCTCCGGCTTTTCTCTCTCTGGCAGAGGAATTTCAACATGCAGCTTGTTAAAAAAATGGACTGGACTGGGGAGCTCATAAGCACCTGAATTATATTGTTATTTTAATTTACATGCACAGTGTTGAGACCCCTCAGGCTCGTAAAGGTAGCCAAGCCCAAACATCTTTGTGCGACCATGAAATACATATTCATAGGGAGTCAAACAATTCCTGATAGTCAGCTTCTCTCACTGTTCCTGCTGACCAACATCAAATTGACCTTTCACTCTCATAATGCGTGCTGTTTCAACATTGCCCCAATATTACCCTAAGAAAACAGGTGAACTCTGCATTTCAATAGGCCTGTTTGCCCTTTCTCCAGCCTCGCATTAGCATTCAGAGTATACCCCCCCCACACACACACCCCATCCTAGGTGATTTGCTGCTCTCCCTGCAGCCAGTGTTTGCTCATCTCCTAATAATAAGCCTCTCTTTTCCATCTTAAAAGCTGCAATCCAGTTCAGGAGAGAAAAGCACAGCTGGATAACAATGGCGTTTTTATCTGGATCTGGGGAGCAGAGGGTGCGTGGGTGTGAAACGTTACAGCAGAGCGCAGAGACACAGAAATGGGATTTTGAAGTGTGTTTGCAGTGACAGGCGTGCTATGTGTGGAGCTGTGAGTGATTGGCCTTGTTGAGAAAGCAGACAGGCTTTAAAAACGGAGATAAAATACAAACAATTAGGACTAATGAACCTCGTTACATTGTTGAGCTGCGGATGAGCGTCTGTTACCTGGTGACTCCAGGGGTAAAACTAATGGGGTTCAAGGTGGAAAAACCCCACAGAGAGGGGGCTGAGAGGAGATCTTATGCCCAGAGTGGTTCATCATCAGCTGGGAGTGAAAAATACAGAGCCAAAGAAAAACACAAATGATTCACATGCTGCTTTGAGGATTTTGAGAACTGCCCGCGCAGTCCAGAGAAACATAAATTATATGATTCATGAAGGCCTTTGAAATGGACCAGAGGGTGAGAAGCACAAAAAGTAACATACATACCTGCAACATTGTGTGTCTTGTATACAATCTCAGCCGCATGCCATCCAGTTTTCTTTGCACTTAAAGAAAAATGCTGCTCTTAATAACAAAATATGTGACGTTCAAGGTGTTTCAGAAGATGTTATGTTATGTTATGTTTTTGGTTTACCCACTGTTACCTCAGTTAATGACTTCCTACATTTCCCAGAATGACTTTCACCAACCCCAGAGAATGCCTTGCGTAATAGAGACAAAGCTGGCTTTTAAACTATATATACACATTTTCTCAAAGAAGGTTCTGTCTGGAAAGCGTAAACATAATACTGGTGTTTTCTGACCATATATTCTAATGTAAAACTAGCCCGACAGTCAAACTAAATTTAACTGCAATTTAATTTAACACTGTGTTCAGATTTCTTGTTGGGACGAGGGACAATCTTCTCATGAAGGAGCAGGATTGGTTGCTATGAGCCTTAATAAAATAAATATGTACATTTAAAACTTATTTCTTTACATCAGCGTTCAACACCTTCTAATGTTGTGACTTTGATCTCATCCACGCTTGATGATAGTTTTGATTGACAGCGCTAAGTAGCAAGCTAGCTACGTAGAAGAACGATGTCTCCATTCTTAATCCCACCTTTTGAACTCTGATTGGTCGCCAGTCTTTCTTTAAACCATAGACTGTATATAAAGATGGACGGCATGACAGCTCACAAAAAGTGAAGCCAAAACATCTGGATCACCCCCTGGTGGCTGGCTGCAGTACAGGTCATAAGCCCCGCCTCCTCCATGTTAGTGGATGGGACATGAGAAAAAAACTGAAAAATGTACACATATAATAAAATGTTCGCAAAGATGGTTTCTGTCCATTACGTTTGGTTTTAATTAGTGATTTGATGTTATAAAAACGGGTTGTCACGTCATGATTGACAGCTGTGAGAGTGCTGTGGTTGGTTCACATGGCTGTATAGGCGGGACCTCAATACTTGACTTAACTCTGGCTCCAAATGACATCACCAGTGCAAGATGGCAGCTCCTGTATCGGGATATTTTGGCTTCACTTTTGTACAGTCGGAGGAAGTGAAGACGTGTCCTCCATCTTTATATACTTTATTTACAGTGGCAGCATCAACAAAGACACACAGTCAGTTGGCTGAAAGCAACACATGGACAGCACCAAACTAAAGTTTATAATACCATAAAAATGTACACATACAGGACTTTAATGGGTACATTCTTCTTTTATCAAAGATACAGGAAGTAGGGCAGAACAGGGCCTTTCCCAATCCCTGTAACTGTGGATTATACTGTATGTGTGAGGAGAGAGCAGCATAATTAAATAAGAGTCATTCCTTTCACCCAAAACATGCTGCAGTACAATCTGGTCTGCTGTGGCTGCTGTTGGTGTGTTGATGTACACATTGGCATCTGTTGTTTGTACAATGGATCACTTCCTGAATGTTGAAAGCTGTGCAAAGTCTAAGAAGTATCATCTGGTCTTTGATTCTGAGGAACTTACATAGCAACCTGACATTTACTTGTGATGTGTTAGTTGACGACTGATGTTGATCCCCGTGTTGCTGCAATGGAAATACCTTGACATGACCTCATGCCATCGACGCTTGACCTGTTACACAAGAGAAACATAAACAACTCCAGAATGTACCGGTAGTTTATTTTTCAGGCTCAGGCTGAAAATCCTGCCTGTGCGGCCATTTATCTGTTGCGGTACAGGACTGTGCAATGCTACATCACGGTCGGGTGCGGCCACAAGTACAGTGGACCACACACTGTCGTCAGATGTGAAGCCCAACAGACTTGGGCTACATCCACACTAATATGTTTTGGTTTTAAAACATGTAACTTTTGCTACGTTTACACCTCGTGTCCACACTCCTCCAGCATTTTATAACCTTTGAGAACGCAGTTTTAGTTTAAAAACTACAGGATTGCGTTTTTGTGAGGACGGGTGGAAACGGTGACCTTTTAAAACGATGATGCAGACAGCCATGTTCACTACCTGATTGGGTCTAATGTAACCTTTCCCAGAAGAAAACAAACGACATCGGCCTTGGATAACAAACTGCAACATTTGCTTTCATTAACAGTTTCACCTCATTGTTGATCCAAGCAGACATCTCTGGTCTTCATTTGCAGTATTACCAACAACTTACTAAGCACCCAACTGCAGAGACGACGATCTGCTTCCTGTTTACACTGGTGCGTGCATGCCTAGTGTATGTGAGTGGTCATGTGATATGCATTTTCAGGCCTGTAGCATGGACTGAGATTAAATCTGAAATGGTGATAAAATGCTTGTGTGTACAGAGATCATTTTAAAACTGTGGTATAAAATGAAAATGTCTAAACGTGGACTTAGCTTTGAACCTTTCAATCCATTGAGGTCAGTGCAGCAAAGATTTCCCTTTATAAAGGACATATTGTGGTGATGTATCTTTATATAAGACTTGCTATACTGCTAAGAGGCTTTAAGGTGAATCTGTCCGTTAAAGGTCTGTCAGCTTCTCCTCTCTAAGTAACACACACACAAACATTAGGCTGAAGGTGAAGCTACAACAGTTTATGTTATTTACTGCGGTTGAAGAGGGCGTGGCTCTGCTGGAAGAAGGTGATGTGAGATACTGCTGGGCACCATCAGGATCAAAGTCTGATGACAGTTGTAGGTTTGTTTGCTCATGTTGTCACTCTACTATCAATGACACCTGATTAAACCACTTCTGCACAGCTCCAGAGGTCGGCTGAGTTTGTGCTGTTACTGCACCGTGTACATTTAAATATCAGAAATATGCTTGCAATCATAATTCTCATGACTGCATTTGTGACAAAAGATCAAAGATAATAGTACACATTTGCATAATCACAGTATGATTAGGATTGCAAATACATTCTTGGTTCATAAGACACTATGTCTCCCATGTGTTTAAATTCACACCACCAAAAATACAAAACAGTAAAACATGTTTAGTTTATTATACATTGTACTTTCTTCATCAGCATTTAACTGAAAAAGCAACATATTACAGGGCATTCAATGTTTTTATGTCTAATCCCACGTCTGACAAACAACCACACCCACAGGTGTAACTAATACCATTGATCAGGGGCGCGTTCTGTTTAGGTGCTGCTGTGTCACGGCCCTGGTGCTCTGCATGCTGGCTCACTCACATGACTTACTGGCACAACTGAATGGAACAGAGCCATCGTTACTGTTATTGGTTACCCCTCTGTGCCTTTCCAATAAGTCTGGCACCCGCTGGCCGGCTGGGGCCTTCCTGTGTGGAGTTTGCATGTTCTGCCTCTGTCCGCGTGGGGTTCCTCCCACGGTCCACGGACATGCAGGTTAGTTTAATTAGCGAGGGCGAATTTTCTGTCCAGAGTGTACCCCGCCTCTCGCGACCCTCAAGGATCAGCGGGTTTAGCTAAAGGTGGATGGATGGATGGAGAGCACACTCACAGCTGGGTGAAGCCAGACAGCAGAAACACTTTGCTGCTTTTAATGAATGTTTTTCCAAACATCCATCACACGTCCTCCAGCCTAAACAATGGAGTTTTCACCACATTTCATTATGAAAACCAAACAAAATGAATTAAACAATTAAATTTGAACAGAACTTAGAAGAACAAATAATTTAATGCAAAGCCCAGACTTTAAGAATGTCTGAGCCCAATGCAAACCAACATTACAAATTCAATTTACACGTATATTTATATCTCGTATTACTCCTCGCTTTACCCACAGTGCTAAAGAATAAGATAAGAATTTGCAGCAATGCTTCACAGTCTAGTGAATAATTTGATCCACAAAGCACATTTTGGGGGGAAATATGCCAATATTTCAAATAAACAAAGTTTTGTAAACATGGCACCAACACGGAGAGACACATCTGTACACTTATCAGGCTGATTTGGAGACTTGCACTCTTATGATAGCCCTTGCATCTTTTTTTATTATAGGGCTGTTACTGTTTTGGAAAAAAAGCATCAGCGTTACAAAATAAAGCAGTCAGAAATATTTAGCCATCACTAGGACACAAACAAAGAGAAAGAACGAGGGAGATTTAAATAGTAACAGAGCATTTTAAGGTACAGTGCAATTTTAAATAAGGGTTTAACCTCAGCCTCTGTGGATAAGGAGTTCACAACTCCCCAGCTGAAGTCCAGTCCTGGCACGAGATCATTCACTGCCATGGAGGAGAGCAGCAAATGTTTTCTTCCTCTTCTTCCAGCTTGTTTCTGCGGGGCAATAACTTGTTGCAGACTGGGGGTGAGAGCATTTTTAAAAAGCTCTGTTGTGTTTCTGTTCTCCAAGTACATCCGCACCTGCAGGTCCATGACAAAGCTGTCTGATGATGAGGGCCCCCCGTCTCTTTGTTATTATACAGAAGTCAGCTAGAGAGCAGAGAGGAGGTGAGGCGGGAGGAAACAAACGTTGTAATAACCAAAGTGGGAGTGAACCAAAGGGCAAGTTTCTTATTTACACGATGCCATGGGGTTTATCTGGTGTGCTTTAAGGTTTGTTGAGAACTTCTAGTGATTTTGAATCACACAAAACGGGTTCTTGCTGGGACAGACAAAAAAAAAATCTGTTGTTGCTTCCTTTGAGGAGCCACTGAACTTTACATGGGGAATGAGGGCCTAAAAAACAGTAAGTCCCGTTCCACAGAGCTAGTTTTGAACCCTAAGGGAAGGAGGTGATGTGAGCGCACTGGTCAGCGGTGGCAAAGCAGGAGCAGAGCAAGCGTCACCGGGAGTGCCGGGACCAGGTAGCTCCTCCACAGCGGAGCAGCAGGTGAGGAGACGTCTCCGACCCCGGCCGTGGCCAGTCGAGGGGTCAGCAGCTGTTCCTGGAAGGTGAAGTCGTCCATTGCCAGGTTATCAGCAAGGTCTGCGAGGAAGACAGACGGAGACGGGTGGAGATAGTGAAAGGAGGCAAAGAATGAGAAATATGAGAGAGGCAGGAAGAAGGATGGAGACAATTAGAGCAAACACTGTCACAAAAGCTGAAAAACATGTGTGGTATGTCTGTCCTCTTTTTCCCCGATGTCTTACGCAGCTGTAAAAACAGTGTTACATCGGGAGAGTGAGAAACACAAGTTCCACATATAACCAGATGTCGCATGTTATTGTTGTAGACACATGCTGAATCACACAGACACATTTTACTGGGAGTGAGTGTTGAAATGTGGATTTAAGTGGTGCAATGCTAAATTAAAATAAAAACCACAGTCTGTTTGAAGTTATGTCTCAAAATGTGAAACATGCAACCATTTTGACAGAATATAACTTCATTGTTTGAAGAAAAAAAACTTAGTTATATTATTAAATTAGTGCCTAATTAGACAGAAATCCACACAACCTGCAATACTTTTCACATGTAAGAGATATTTACAGCTTGTGACTGGATGTTTCCAATTGAAATCACTGTTGAAATTCAAAGCGAGGGAAAGGAAAGACGTTAACTTTTGATATGATGGATCACCAACTGCAGTATGTTGTAGCAGGGATTTATAGTCCTGTGTAGAGAGATACTCCAGGGATGAATACACCACTGCAATTCAAAATGTGACAGGCTAGCTTACGTTTTTTGTTTGTATTATTCTTTCCATGAAGAAAACCCTGTGAGGGTCTAAACTCTTCTGCCTTTTGAAGGAGTAGTTTGACATTTTGGGAAATAGTTGTGGTTTTACATGATGTTAGGTGCAAACAGCATAAAACCTTCCCGTAAAACCACATTTTGACTTTTGTACTTTTTGTTGTGTGAATGGTTTAAACAAACAAATTACAACTTGTTAATAATAAGTGATCTTAAAAAGTGCTGGTATGTGAGCCAGGCTAGCTGTTTCCCTCTACTTCCAGTCTTTATGCTAAGCTAAGCTAAGCTAAGTGAATTGGCTCCAGGCTCCATAGTTAGTGTATAGACATGAGAGTGGTATCATTCTTATCAGCTAACTGTTGGCAAGAAAACTACGACATGTAGTTATATTTAAATATTCATTTTCTACATAAAACATTTGAAGTAATATACATTTTCTGACATTTTGTTTTATCTTCAAGGCAGCCTTAAAGTTTCTTGGATTTGTAGTAGTATTTGTACTTACTCAAAAAGCAAAGTGAATCCCCTTTGAGTATAAAACATGTCCATTAGATCTAATAAAATGGTTTCAGCTTTGTAGATTGAATATAACCACACAAAATAAATGTCTAAAATATTCTTATATATAGAACATAAATCTGCTGTATGCCTAGAAGTAGAAGAACGCTGATTCCAAAGTCCTGGGGAAATACTGTCAGGAGACATTGAATTCAATGATTCCCACATGCAGCTATTATTTATTTTAGTGGATTACACTTTTGTTTCCACTGTGTCGTTAATCATACACGGTGCTGCGTGTCTGCGGTCAGGTTCTCTGGGACTTTGAGAAAATATTTAAATGACTTCAGGGACGATGTGGAGAAAATTACACCAGTGTGGGCTGCTGCTCTTTCTATACCGTCCACTGCAACCTGCCTATCATCCTTAACTTTCACTTCTCCAACCACGACTACTGTAGAGATGCCCTCAAGCAAGGCACTTAACTCATCTGCTCCAACGAGGCTGTTCAGTTAACAGCAGACTGTGGTTTGACTGGGAAACTCGCAGGTGTCCCAGGAGTTTTTTACAGTGTTTCTAGGTAGTAGGCTTGTTGAGCACTGGGCAGACGAACCCTTGGTAAAAGTCGTCCATGTTTTCCTGCATCACTCCTCAGAAACTCATGTATTTTACTGTTTTCCTTCCTTCTTCTGCATCTGTTCTGTACGCTGCACTGACTTCATGGTCACCTGCTGCTCTGCTCTTACTTACTGCTCAGCATCCACAGCTGTTCTTCCTGTACTGACGCTGAGCAGAGCTCTTCCTCCCTGTGTGTGTGTGTGTGTGTGTGTGTGTGTGTGTGTGTGAGTGTGTGTGTGTGAGAAAGACATATTGTGTGCTGCTTTGTCTGGCAGAAAGCTGTGATGGAGACTGAAATAAGAAGGCTGAGTTATGTGAGAGAGGCCAGGAGGATATCAGTAATAAAGCAGCTCTATGGTTAGGAACGCCAATTATGAGCTGAGCTGTCCCCTGTCAAGCTGAGTGCACCTCTCCAGACACACACACACACACACACACACACGTGCATTTCTGACATACCTCTCCCTCACACAGTCATATTGGCTGTGCACACACACTCACACACACACGCACACACACACACATTCTCTCTCTCTCTCTCTCTCTCGCTCTCTCTCTCACACACACACATCTGAGCTACTAAAATAACAGATAGCCCAAAATTCAATTAGCTGTCCCATCTGAACTGTGCACTGCTCTACCCAGTGGGAGGAAGTGGCTGATCTGAACAACTGTGCGATCGGAGGGGGCCGTCGGGGTGTCCGTCAAAAGCTTTGGCCTGGCCCTCCTTGAGTGGAAACACAGAGATCGGGGCCTTTTAGCCTGAGTCCCTGGTGCCAACAGGCCCTACGCTGCCAGGCACCATCTTAAACAGAGGACGGAGGCAAATAAATAAACCCCTAAAGCTCCAAACGACATCTCCTATGAATTTCTTTGCAGTTATGACATCATTTGAACGGCGGCCACGGGACAATTAACTTTTTTTCTCCTCCTATGTCCTCTGACATGGCAGTGGGCAGACATTCTTCAGGGCTCTGAAAGAGCGATTTGTCACTGTCGACAGCGGCGCACTGTACTGCCGAGCCAATTAAGCTCAAGGTGCAATTCGATACAGCTTTTATATACACTGTGGATAAGAGGGAGAGTTGGGGGGAGGAGGGGAGGGGGGGCATGTGCGTCTGCATTTGTGTGTTTGTGTGCAGATGATTGAGTGGAGTGCGTGTGCCCGTTCCTGTGTGTGTTTGTGAAAAAGCGGGAGAGTAAGTGGGAGAGCATTGTGTTGGTGTGCTTTACAGCGGCAATAATGTGAGTGAAAAAAAGTCTCAGGCTGTGGAGAAAAAAAACTACCTCAAACTAGGAAAAAGGGTCTTTCTTGCTAGTTTAAACACTTCGACATGAGCAGCACCACAGAGGGGCCTTGTTCTGCAGGCTTTAAAACCAACCCAACGGGGACCGAACACTATGCAAACCTAGATCCTCTACACTCCTACGTAGGCCTGGGACCAATAATATCCTGGTAGCATTAGTGATGAACACCTGTGCCTGTGTGTATGTGTGTGTGTAGCAAAGTACAGACAGAGTGAGAGTGAAAAAGAGGAAAACAGACAGAAGTGATCCAGATTCATCTTTTGTTTTTCTCTTTTCCTGTTCGGGGCCTTCTAGGGAGAAGCAGTGGACAGGCAGGGACAATTAGGCAAACAGATGGATAACTCCCGGGCTAAAAATAGAGCCACGATCCCGACTGTGATTAATGTGGCCAACGTGGGCCCTTGTGGCTCGCAGCCCTCCTTCTGCTCGTCCATTCAAACCTTCCATTTTGAGACGATCGCTCCTCGAAGGACGCCACCTTGATGGCGTACCCCTGCTAGCTTTGTCGTGGCCTCACGAGCTCCAGTTACGACCCAGGGGAGCGGTCAACAGTCCAACCATTCATTAGTTACACTAAGGCTCCGGACTAAGAATGAGCAGGTAGTTTCAGTCACATGCGGGTCAACAGCCGGGGACGCATTCAAGCTCTGACTTTATGTTTTCTTTAGTGACCATTCCTCAGAGAACAGACTGTGGTTTTCAGAGGGAGCGGATGTTTGTTTGAACAGGTCAAACAGTGGCTGGAGTTTGTGCATGAACGTGTGTGTGTGTGTGTGTGTGTGTGTGTGTGTTTCTGTGTGTGTGTGTTTCTGTCTGGGGGAGAGAGAGAGAGAGTCTGGAGTTTTGTGTTCAGCAGTGCTCTGTGCCTGAGGCTTGTCGTGTACAGTTTGCAGTTGTCACAACAAGCAAACTATGTAGAAAAATTGCAACAGCGAGTGGAAAGCCACACTTTCCAGCACACCGCAACTACAGGTGATAATTACATGAGACAGAAAATCACAGGAAACGGTTCGTTTGTTCTTTTCAACAAACATGTTTCTTAAATGCAGCTGACTTACTTGTTGGGGTAAGGTACACATCGGTAACCAGCTGACACATTAGTATAGCCCCTCTGGCGAGTGTGTACCTCCATGGTCCAGAACAGTTTATTCAGTACATGTGTGCTATGCACAAAGGACTTTTTTTGGTCAGATAAGTATGTGGAATGTTAAGTCTCCAAACACAGGTGCTTCTTATGAAACGGGAGAGATGGTTTAGATTGCCGCTACATTGGCAGACGGTGTGCACATAACACACCTAAGCTGGTCAAATTTGATCTAGGTTTTTAAGATCCAACAGCTTAAAAGATATTATGGTTTCTGAGGTAAAACAAATATTTTATCTACTTGTCTTATCTGCACAGAGCAAACTATTCACTTAAACACTGAACTCAGCACATTTAGAAAGCAAGCGGCTGGTGCGTGTGTGCATGTGTGCGTGTGTGTGTGTGTGTGTGTGTGTGTGTGTGTGTGTCCAGTCGTTTGTAAGGAGCCGCCCTTACAGCTGTAACAAGACAATGGTTCTGTAAAAACATGATAGGAGCTGCTGGATTGATTGATTGGGTCTTATCTTGAAGAGAGTAACAGATGGAGCTGAACTGTGATTATTGGCTTGTTGGTCACATTCTGTAACATCTGTGACTGGGTCAGGTCTGTGCGTCCCAGGACAGCACTGATTGAGAGCTGGGAAGGAACTGAGGGAGCGGTGCAGGATGCTTCTGTCCATGCGCTGGCGGGAATGTGAGCGTCTGCCTCCACACCCACAGGCCGACCACAGGGGCGCTCAGAGAGGCTGGGAATGTCGGGCCAAGACAAACGGGACGCCCAGTGGAGGCCCTGCCCCGGGCCTTTGCAACAGAGTCGATCTCTGAGCTGCTCTGGCCTCCCAACCTCCACAATACTCACTGTTATTCTGGGCTGAGGGATCCTCCCACAAAGAGGGCAAAAGAGTAAGACAGGGAGGCATGGTGCCAAAGAGGACGGACGACGTAAACACGCATAATGAAGTTTTAAAAAGTTTAAATGGAGAGGTGAAATCCAAAGTGATTGAATGGGGTTAGGAGACTAAAGGAAAGTTGGAAACCAGAGTGAGTCAAAATAAAAAGAACTGAGTACTGAATGCGTTGATTTGCTCTGATAAGAAAAGAATGCACCTCCCACACTCTTTCTAAATTGTGGCTTTGTGGGACAAACGCAAGTCAACACCTATTAATTAACGTGGTCAGTGAAGGGAGGTGGTGTCAGCGAGGGGATGACCAGCATGTTACACCCATTGGCTTCTCCCTGCGCCATCCAAATTAGATTTACTCCGATGTATTTATAGTCTCCACTTGCAGTAACAGCTAAAATGCTCGTAGAGAGGAGAAAGAGAAGGAGCTTGAAGGGAAATTAAAGCTTGAAACAGGCATAAATTTTACCAGCAAATTCCTCATAGCGCCAGCTCCGCAAAAGGTGGAACGAGTGTGAGCGAGCGAGAGGGCTAAAAGCCATAACAAATCAAACATACAAAGAGTTGATTCTGTACTCGGGGCAAGGGGCTGGTTCAGGGTGGGGAGCTCTGCTGCGTACAGAGAAGGCCTGTAAACCCCCCGCAGCTCTGAGGTCGGTGCTGACGGAGGGTCAGAGGTTGGCGGGGTGTTTCTGGAGAGATGGAACAATGGTGGTTCTTATCAGTGAGAGGGTGAGAGAGAGAGAGAGAGAGAGAGAGAGAGAGAGGCAGGAGTGGTCGTGCACGGAGCCGAGCTGATGACCGGTGGGTCAGCGTTTGAGTTTGGCCTGGAGGACGTCCTGGTCAGGGAGCCCCAGAGGAACGCATTCTTCGGATACTATCTTTATCTTTTAATAATGAGGGAAGCTGACATCCCACACAGATCTAGTTACGTTCTCCTCCCGTAAAGGAAATGTAGCTGGCAGATTAAGACGTGTGTTTGTTGTGCAGATGTCCCTGCCAACAAACTAGCAGAGTTCTCCCCAAAGGCAGACTAGAAATACAGCCAAGAGTGACAATTTGGCCGTTCTGTACAGTGCACACAGAGAGCTGCTGTTGAGCAGCCTCTCTATCAATCTGAGCCCTTTTTAGTGGTTAGCCTGCGGTTTCCTCCAGCAGCTCCAGAGTCCATCGACAGCAGGACGCCTGCAATGTTCACTGCATCGTTCAGTTACTTTCTAGAATGGGCTGGAAAAACCGAGTGAGTGCAGGCTGGAGGAGAAGAAGGTGGACGGAGGGAGAATCTAGGAGGCGCAGGTGAAGGCAGAGGGTTAACATGTAAAATGCAAACCACCCAAACCCACAACCAGGCTTTTAAGACATTCCCACAAAATGGCTGCTGTGTGTCACTGCGGCGGCGAGCCACGGAGCAGCGGGCCTCGAGAATGGTCCCGCTGTGTGCAGAGTGTTTGTGGACTGTGGCTGAGCTGATGGACATGACCCAGCAACGGGCCTGGAATCAATTTAGTGCGTCCAAAAAGTGCCTGTGAATGTAAATAAAGCTCTTGAGCAAACAAACGCTTTTCCGAGAGGCACACACAAACACAGAAAAATGCATAGGCCTACAGAATGAACCAAGCGCTGGTGGGCCCCCCTCGTGTAGATGATGGGAACCCAGTCGGCTCTGTGCGCTTGTATCCACAGAAATTAAAACCAGGGCTCTTCTTCCTGCCTTCTGGCTAATCTTAAGGGTTTTATCCCTGGATTGATTTGAGAAAGCTCCATGGCGGAAGACCAGCAAGAGTCCAACAAGAGGGTAACTTCATCCTTGTGTTCCTCTCCTCCCTTTTATCCCCTCTCCTCTCCCATCTTCCCCTCCACTGCCACCACACTCAGCACCCAAAACTGGGGACACACGGGGCCTTGTGGCTGGCTCCAGTAAGAACGAGCGAGGCTGCAGCTCGCTCTCTAGCCAAGCCTGTTTACACAGATGGTGGCAAGCTTCATTATTTTTGTGAGGGGCGTGGAGGAGGTGGGGAAGGAGGAGGATTGGCTGAATTTACAGAGGTTGTTTATAAGCTCCAGGAGGGACGGAGGTAGAGAACATTGGGTCAAAACACATCCAGCGTGATACACATGATCAGGACCTCCTCTACGGTTTGTACGTTTTTGACAATTTAAAAGACTTCTCCAGAAATATTACATATCCATTTTGGAAAACTTTATTAAGTTCATCATTAATCATCTAAATAATAAACAGACTTATCATTTTGTCATCCAAGGAGGAGAGCAAACTGCAGTGAGTCTGCAGTTTAAACACAACAACATCTGTCTTTTCATCTGCACATTTTTATTTCTCTGGAAATAATAAAGCATATTTTGGTTTCATAGCACATAACACTTAAAATCACTAATGTTATGTATTATTCAGGGTTGGAGGTATTTCAAAGAGTTTTGATTGATAATTAAGGTTTCTGGTTGGTAATTTCAGTAAATGCTAACAACGACAACATGCTGATGTTTAGCTGGTGCAATGTTTCCTATGTTCTCAGTTTAGCGAGTTAGCTAAATCACTAAAGTACCCGTCACGTCATCTTTCGGGGATCGGTGTTAGAATAGTTACGTTTATAATACAGTGATAAACCCCATTGTATAATTTTAAAGGCCCAAAACATGCATGGAGCCACCCTGCTAGCATGGCTAAAAACTAATTGTTTTCAATGTTTCAAGTCCAGTCCCAAGTTAAAACAACTGCTGTTAGACTTGAGTCAAAGTCATGTGACTCGACATCTCTGATAGCACTACTTCCAGCAGTTTAGATGAAAAAATGGACTGAATAGTCTTACCTGTTTCCTTTTCTTCTATATAGTTTGATAGATGATTTAGTCCAGGTAGGCCTCTAACTGTGATACTTGGTTCAGGTCTGACATGTTTTTGTGGATTGCTATCATCCGGCCTCTGCTTGCAGTTGAAAAACCACAGAGGACTCGGGGCATGTGGGCACCCAGATTCCTCTCTCCACCCAAACACCTGCACTCCTCCCCGCACATCTGCATCGTCTGAGCCCGTTTCCTTTAGTCTCACGCTAACCTGTGGCACGCGGGGCCCTCTACCTGGCAACCACATGTGGCAGACTCTTTTACTGTAAGCACATTCATGAGCGCAGTTGCTCAGAAAATCAGCTATATGAAACTATACGGAGCTTAAATGAGGATGAAACATTATACACGGTGGTTGCATCCAGCGCTGGCAGAGCTAATGTCAACAGTGTCTGGATTATGGTCTTTTTGATGAAGACATGATTGTGGCTAACACTACTGTGGAGGACTGGTGCCGTGACTCACCTATCAGGTGCAGAGGGTCAGGGGTCGCAGCTGCAGTTAATTAACATACCAGTTTCTGGTACTGGAGCACGTACGGCTGACAATTCGACCCACATAGAGAGTAAAGAATGTTTAGGTTTCCCAGTGTATCAACCTTTAGAGTTATCAATGGTGTTTTTGTCTCTTTCTGTTCTTTCCCCGTATTCTTTCATCACCTTCTTCTTTCTTTTACTCGCTCCTTTGTTCCGACCACAAAATTTGTAGCAGACCTGAAAGGTGAGCCCGGCCTCTCATCGTAAGCCGCATGTTTCACATTACAGAAATATTTCCACTTTGTATTTTGCTAACCCCTGGCGCTGATAAAATGCTCAAGAGCTTCCAAAATAAAAGCTTTCCTTCGGAGTGCTTTCAGTGACCGAATGTCTGAGTGCAGGAACATAACAAGAGGCCTATTCACGCGGTTCCTGATGAGCACGGCGAGGTACAGACAGCATGTAGCAAAAGCCCGTCCAGCTCGGCAGGAAAACACACAAGGCAGAGCTCTGGACTGCTGCATGTTTCCAAACTGCACCAAAAACCCATTCGACCAAGTTATTTAGTCTAGCAGTTAGCGTTAGACTCTTAAGTAGCCATCTTTATAAGTGGGTTAGGATTGAGTGGTCAGCTCCTGTTATAAAAATAGAAGTTTCTGTGGATTATTTCTGTGTTTTTGTCAATGTGAATCATTTCACTTTCACATTTTAGGACTTTATACAGTAATTTATTCGTTGTCCGTGCTTGTGTGAAGAGAGGCTTCGAGCTGATTTTATGGAGATGGTGGCAGGTTCTTTGTTTCACAGAGAGGCCGTACAGTCAGAGAGCAGGTGTGCATGAAAGCACAGACACACAGGTGAGCCCTCATCATGAGCGAACATCACAGAAGAACAGACAGACAAGCCCATGCACACACATCACTGTACGTGCATTCACATTTTGTCTGAATGCAACAGGAAACATAGTTTTGAATTGTGTAATAAAGACCTTCATCAAAGTTTTCATCAGTTCAACACACGTATAGGTTTTCCTGCTTCCAGTAGCTTTTGGTGGCTAATGTTAGCTAACGTTCGGTACAAAATTACAGCATAAATAACATTACTGAGTCAGTTATCTGACTTTATGACATCTACATCACATTATGTTTCACCACATAACATTATCCCAAAGCCAAAGCAGCCAGAAACAGTAACATAGGCTTGTTTTAAACGAGTGCAAGTGCCTGAAGACAAATCATTTAATCATCTGACCATCATCAGTGCTTTTTTTTACCCTCTCACATGTGTAATTGATTGTAGCTAGCGTGATGGTGTTCTGCAAGCTGTTCATTAAAGCTGCTCATATCAACTTTTGTTTTATTTAATTGATCTAATTGGACTAATTTTGCCGTTCCCACTTCACAAATAAGACAATGAACCGACAGATGAGTGACAGTGAGTGGAGAGAGAGAGAGGGAGAGGGAGGTCAGTGAGCGATCTGTCTGCTGTGTGAGCTGAGTCCAGTGCCTGGCTATTAGTCTGACT
>JAVQJL010081336.1:0-18016 GCA_036024295.1 Nannoperca obscura | reverse complement strand
CCCCCCCCCCCCCCCCCCCCCCCCCCCCCCCCCTGCTCACCACAAGATTTTACTGCTGCATGAAATGACTTTCTTTGCTTTAGTGTAAAGCCGGGAGGACAATGCTGGATTATAGATGGCGATAGATTGTTAAACGTGCCAGAAACATTTTCTGAATTATATTCATTAGAATGACAGGAAATTAGAAAGTGAATGTTGTTTCTTTATCCACAAATATTCCCATAGAGTCTGAATGAATGTCGTCTAATTTAATAAAGTTGTTTATTCAATAAGTATGTTTACTGTAGCTTTATTATCTTTATCTACCATTTTGCACTCAAACAGAACTACTATGTAACTTATCCTTGATGCTCGAAAAGGTTTGCAGTTTAGTCCAAATCTGGATGCAGTTCCCCAAAAGATTTGGGTAATATGAACATTTTTAGCAAAATTTCAAGTTTTAATTAACTGCAACCCCAGACAAAAGATCACAGGTTCAATTAATCTCAAAGCAACTTTATTCATGTCTGTAAATTCAGCTTGTTCGTCTTGGACCTGAAAACCTAGTCTGGTACAAGGACAGCTAAATCAGGCCCGGAGCCTTGCTGTTTGCTTACGAAGGAGGACGGCATGACTTCCACCAGCCTTGATTCACTTAATTATCGAACTAACAAGATAAAAATGGCTCTAATGACCCAGACAGCGTTTGACAGACTTTGACGTAGTTTGACGCCATGGTTAAAACAATCAGACAATCATGGGCAGAGACTTCCTCTACTATAAGATCAATGTAATCATTTACCAACAAGGCAGTTCAAGGGGGCCCTGAAACCTCCAGGCTAACTGTGCCATTAATAGGTTAATGCTAATTGAATTGAAATTTTGATAAGGGCCTTAAGGTGGGTCCTGAGGCTCTCTTTTGAAAAGGGTCCCTGTTTTAGTATCTAGTTTAAAGAATTATTTTAGTTTTATGCTTATATGGGGTGTATACTTTTAAATAAAGTTTTTATTCAAATTACCATCAGGAGTTTTTCCAGCATAGAAAAAGCTGTACAAACTGCACAGACAGTGCAAGGACCTGGCAGATTAATCCAGCCATTCATCCTTTCATTCAGAAAGTTGTGTTTTTACCTGCTGTGGACACGTCAGTGGAGGAGAAGATTATTACTGTTATTTCTGAGATTCCTCTTTTCTATGCTCCTTGCTTTGAAGTGACAGGTACAAAAATACCAAGTCACATACATTGTTGGAGAAAGTCATAGTTTGGTTATTTACACACTGTTTGCACAGCAATGAATGAAACATGGTTTATTTTCTTGCTTCACCATCATGGTGCATTTTATGCCAAATTACCTTTTACATTTGGAAGATCATTACACACTGAATATTAACCTTTTCCGAATAGAAAGTGACAGTCCTACTGCATAACTCACCACAAGTGAGCAATGTGTGTTTAGTTTGATTTGTGTCATCCCTCCCTTTTAATATGAGGGAGGTAGTTAAGGCAGTGGATTCATCAAGTAACAAGAAAATGTCCCTATTCATAAAAGCTCTTGGAGAACACTTTCAACAAAGCCAATGTGTCCTTCACCAGCAGGTAGATTTAAAGGATCAGTATGAGACTAAATAGCTTATGATGGATGTTGTTGTTGCTCACAGTGATTCATCACTGACCTTCATTCAGTCCACAGCCTGTAAACCTGTTTATTGTCTCGTAGTGTGTTTTCCCATCAGTCCAATTAGCCCAAACTGGAAGGAGGAAGTAGATATGTAGGCCATCAGGTAGGCGCACACGTGTGTGTGTGTGTATGTGTGTGAAGGATAGAGCACTCTGATCCAGGAGCCTCTAATCCCATTGGGGGGGTGAGAGTGGAGGGAGGAGAGGATTATGGGATTAGGGAGGGGAAGATGCGACATGAGATGGCCACTCTGCAGCTACAAAAGCCCTGCGACGCTGACACATTCGAGGGTTGCCATGGCAAACGGATGTTGAACACCGGTCCAAATCTGCCACAGTGGCTAGATTTAGTGCCCAAAAACAAGAGACGGTCATTGAGTAGATATGTTTCTATTAAAGCTCAAATCTGTGATTTATTAAAATAAATATATACGTAAAGTTCTGTCTCCTGGTACAGGTAAAGATGTCTTTATCCATGTTTTAATTTACGACTTTTTTGCAAATGTAAGTTTTATATCACAAAACACACATTTGCTTCAACGGGTTTTACAATCTGTACAGCATACGACGCCTAGATTCGGATGAAGAGAAACTCAGAGGCACCTTCAGTCTTGACCCTAACCCTGAAGCAACTGTAACTAAAATGTTGACCTGCTGAGTTGTTTGTTTGAGACAGCAATGTGTTGAAATACTGAATCTTTGTGATAAAGTGATAAAGCTGTATCTTTCAAGATCACGACAATCCTGTCTTGAAAATACATGAAATAAAACTTATTTGGTCAAGAAAAAGTGGGATCATTCTGCCTCAGCTAGCAGAATAAACAAAAAAGGTAAAAAGAAAAGTTAATCAAATTAAAGGCCCAAAAAGAGACCCAATAAATGTTTTTTTGTGGTGAAAGTGTGTTGGAGAGACAGGAGGAGGCAGGACGACAGAAAATCACCTCCCCTGAGCTCTAGGCAACAACCACCACCTTAACAAATCACCTGAGTGGCTTGATTGCAGCCATAACTCAAGGTAACCCCCTGCACAATAACACTCACAGTGGCCCTGGCGCTTCAGAAAACACTGTCCTGCTTCGTAATATCCAGGTTTATGGCGGGTTGTCGGCCTGCTGCAGTGTGAACAACAGAATAAACCAGATGGGATTTGGGTGTGACTCACAGATTGAGCATCCGTCCAGATTGCACTGTGATCGGCAGCCAGAAAGTAATCCAGCGGAGGGAAACATCAGCCAGGGCGAGCACCATGATACCAGGCATAACGGCTGGTGCCAAGGAGGAAGGGTCCGGGAAGAGCATTTTTTGCAGTTTCACCCAGTGACGTCAATAGCAAAATGCCAGCAGAGGTTAAAGTTTTGCTACGGCAAATTCAAAGAAACATAACACAACGCAATCATCATCTGACAGTTAGGGAGGATGTAAAAGCATCATTTTGATTTGACTTTTGTAGCATCTCCACTAGTTGAATCCTAATCGTTTTGAGGACAGTGGAGGAGCTTTCCTGTAGCACCATCCTGAGGTCACATCTTACAAGTATTTTCTAAAAGTCAAGTTGAATTGTTCTTGATTATGGTGCACACAGGTGTAACTTTCCGAAACAGATGATCTGATATGATTGGCCAGCTGTGCCGAAGTGACAAAAGAGCCAGACTTTCAGTATTCATTCAGTATTGGAGACAATACAATGCTTTCTCAAGCTGGGGATCGTGCGTTTTTGCAACATTAAAGAATCGATGCAATGCATACATACATTTTATGTTTTTTCACCTTAAATAATCCATTAATAAACCTGTAAATCACCAACAAGATGCACAATAAAAACCTTTTATTACATATCCATAATAAACCCCCCCCCCCCTCCCAAAAAAAAGAAACTTATTATTTTGTAAAGTTGTAACTCTTTGATCAAATTTAAAAACACTGATTTATTGGAGAAATGATGACAGTTGTAAGGGATGAAGAAATGTGTTTCGGTTCATAGTGAGACCTTTTAGTTTGATTATTATGTGAGTTAATATGATTATAGATCTGAGGTGAGGATGTTGAGAACTTTATGATTGGTTCATGACACACTGCTGCCCTCCATTGGAGGATTGTGAGAATTACTAGTATGAATAATGATGTCCTAGATGGATCATATACTTTATTTATGCTAGCAATCTATCTATCTTTGTCTTACTGATTGTCCATACTGTAATTTTATGTTCTGTACTCAGCCTGCTGCATGTCCTCTGTCGCTCTTCAGATCCCATACGTTAGAGTGCACTGTGCATGCGGAATGCTGCAATATGCTGTTGCAGACACTAGGTGACGCACAAGGTTAAGTATTTGAAGGTTGCAGCAATAGCCTTTAATGAATGAATAGCCTAATGAAATAAAATAAAGTAAAATACATAAAAAAGAAATAAGAATAACTAACTAATGTAAACGGAGTGATTGATGATTGACTGGAGTGTATTCAAAAACACATCTAGTTAGAAATACACCAACTACTGGGTGCTAATAATAAAAATTACTTAAGTGTACTGCGAATATTAATCTTTAGAGTTAGGAATGGACCCCTTTAGCCATTTTGAGGGATCATAATATATAATGGATTTTACATGGCGTTTCCACTTCTGCTTCTATTTTGATAATTGACTTCCAATGAAATTCCAACAATTTTAGTGTGTGTGTGTGTGTGTGTGTGTGTGTGTGTGTGTGTGTGTGTGTGTGTGTAGGAATTACACAATGTCTCTTTTTCATTGTTGTGAAACAGATAGAGTTACATCCGGATAAAAAACTCTCTATTTGTCTTTCCTTTAATACGAGCCAGATGTTACCTCCAGCACCGGCCTGCTGTCACTCTACCGCCCTCTGACCAATCCGAGCGGGCCTAAACTCCTCCCTCCCGCACTGCAGAGTATCAGGCTCGGCGGAGAGAGGGAGAGTCCTCCTTCCTCCTGCTGCTGCTCCCTCTCTGAGTCCATCTGTGCCTCTCTCCTGCTGCTCCCTCTCATAGCGCAGAGCTGCTCAATCACCGCCAGCTCTACAATGGGGAGATGGGAACTATTGGCTGTGTGTCTGCTCTGCTGGAGCTGGAGCGTGTGTGTGGTTACAGCCATCCAGAGGGCTGATATGTTTCCTTATGGCACTTTGAGTGGAGATTTTATATTGGCAGAGGGCGACGATGAAACCTCCAGAGTGCTGTCCCTGCCCAAACCCTTACACTTCTACGACTCCCTCTTCTCCCAGCTATATGTAAGTACTACTTCAGTAATACTCATGTGCATGCTTTGGACTGGTGTGGTCATTCTCGCACAGAATATCCTGCGGTGAAAGCGTGAAATGATTCTCTAAAGTTAACATTTTGCAGGTGATATTTGAAGAATATCCGCGGCTATTTATTAATGATCTTCTCTCCTATGCATGAACATTTCGAGCATGTTTCATTACAGAGTCAATGAATTATTTGCATAATCTGACTGGTTTTAACTCAAGCATCATTAAGCAGAAGCCCTGTCAGTGTTGCATTATTATATATGACATGATTGGACCGTTATTACTAATGCATTAACATGTAAGTTGCATTTCAATGTTGGTCCGGTTTATGAGGGGGATCTTGGGGTTCATTATTTGGTTCCTGGTGTGCATGAGGGGGTTCTAGCTGTGTCCAAGGAGGTTCCAGTGGTTTATGAGGGGATGCGGGTTCATTAGGAGGTTCCATGGGTTCATGATGGTGTTACAGATATTTCTTAGAGGATTCTAGCTTTTTAACGATTGGTTTTGAAGTATTTAAGGGTCATTGGTATCTTTTAGAAAACTGCTGGTGCCTTCAACCGTGCTCATTATTAATGAGTGACTCTCTCTGTATTTAGGTGGCTACCAATGGTATCATATCAGCCCAGGACCTGCCAATGGAAAAGCAATATGTTGATGACGGCTTCCCCACAGATTTCCCTGTGGTTGCACCGTTTCTGGCTGACATTGACACCAGTGGAGGACGAGGACAGATTTATTACCGGGTGACAGAAAAGCCCAGTGTACTCAACAGAGTGGCCCAGGTCTGTTTATCAAGACACATCAGGTCCAACTGTATGACTGTAGAAAAAGCCTGAAATCACTTTTTGCACTGTACTTAACTACCGATCTGGATTCTTCCTTTTTTCAGTTCTTCATCCATTAGTTCAATCCATTGTACACTCCACCTTTCTTTTTGTCTTTTCTCCTTCTTTCCCTCCATCATTCATTCATTCATTCATTCAAATGCTCACCCAGGAAGTACATCGAGGGTTCCCAGATGCAAAATTCACACCCACACACGTTGTGGTTGCAACATGGGAGAATGTTGCAGCATATGAAGAACAAACTCGAACCAGTGGGCCTTCAAACAAGGTAAGATGGATGGAGGGATTGAGAGTACTTAGCTCTAGGCCTCCTTGTCTGTCTGTGTGTTGGTTCATGAATGAATGAGTTCATTTTGTGATCAGGTAAACAGCCCGCATAGCCCTCACTAGTATGTTCTGGATCCCAAATTCCTGGAGGATGTGCACCACTTGTAATCAGCCTGGGGTGGGGGGTCTATTTGTAATTCCCCTTCCCCTCCTAATCTGTCTCTTTACCTTTTCAAGGGGTCAGAGGTCATCTTTAAGGGTCATCACAGAACCCCCCCTCCAGACTCGTTATCCCCTCCTCCAATTCACACGCAGGTAGACACAAGCATGAGCATTCACGGTCACTGCTCTGTTGGACATTAGTTCCCTCCTTGTTTGTCAGTCAATAACTTGGTTTACCATTAAAGCACTCCTCTCCAGCAACCCCACTCCACCTCCTTATTCAGAGTTTCTAACATATCTTCGTACATTTTGGCGCAAAACAACATTTCTGTTCGCCTCCATAGAAGGCAGAAACATACCACTGAGTATCTGGAGTAGGGAAAGAGTTTTCAAAGTCTCGCATGTAGGGGGAACCACAGAGTCGGTCACACCCAACACCTCGTAACTCCTTTTATTATTCTTTGATAATCATGCTCTAATATTTGGAACTACAGTTAGGATCATTTTGGCACCATTAAAAGTATGCTCAATTAGCTATTGGCAGTTCCTGTTTGCAGTATACCCAGGGATGTACAGACTACAACTGGATTACTTGGCTACTAAAGAAAACTTTAAAACATGATGATTTTCTGGCAGGTTCTGGAGTTATCAGGAGCATCCTTTTGTCTAAGATTTAAGGGTTTTAAAGTATCTTAATTGCCTCAATTTGCTGTGTGTAAAAGCCACAAAACAAATCATTGGCCCTAGCCATTATAACAAATTTCCTGTGGTTTTTACAACACCGGCATGCACCTGTCACTTTCACCTTTGGCAGTATCTTTGCCTAATGGCTCTCCCTCTGCAAAGTTCCCTCAAGTCCCCCGCGGCCCCCCGGGGAGGCACGCCTCACAACACTTTACCCGTCCGTAATTTTCTAGGAATTTCTTGGATAAAGGCATGTAATTTAGTACTAATTATAGAGGAAATAGGAATTTTGTTGAAAGAAAAGCTATATTTAAACCCAACTAAATATCCATTCATCTTTCACTTATTATTAGAAACTTTACTCTCCATATTTATTCAGTTGTATGCTTGCCTGTAAACAAATGTCACATTTCGTTGCACGTTCAGCTGACCTGCTGTGCACTGACCACAAGAATCTTTAATGATTTGAAGTCTTTAGTACGGGTCCAAAGGTGCTGGATCCTACATGTCCAATAATGCAATTCAACAGTGTCTTGCATTAGATCCTCTCTATCTCCTGAATGCTGTCTTTCACTTTTCGCACTTAAGGTTTGTAATGAAGACATTCTAAGTCTTGAGTTTACCCTGATGACATCATTAGGGTTATTTTCTCAAACTTTGGAAGACATACAACTGTCTTGAAAGGCTGAGTAGCACTCAACGGAGAAAATATAACTTAAATCAGTGGAAGGGCCTTTTAATTGGAAGTGAACTAGAATGAATGAACTAGAAGCTCTTATTTTCTCTATAATTAATACCAAATTCTGTGGTTCTTTCTTGAAACCTTCCTAAGAAATGGAAACTGTCCCCTAGAGGAGCACTACAGGCTTTGTGTAAGTTCATCTCTGGGAAAGAGTCCAAGTAAAGCCAGGCCTACTGAACTTATCGATCAAACAAACAGTTCTTTGTTGTTCCTGGTTTGTAGCATGTGGGATGGACGGATGAAGGGAGTGGCAGATTTAAGGAAAAACCCCAGGAGATCTCCCTGTGTCTCCTGTCCCTCTCATCTGTTTGTCCTTTTTTCTTTACTCATGGTCTGGTTTCTTTTATCCCTCCTTCTTTTCTTCCTGATTGATCAAAAGCTAAACATTCAAATTGTCTAGTGGGGATACGAAGCATTAATCCTCTTACGGCTTTTATCATTACCCAGGTCTCATTTTGATTGCATTGCTGCCAAATGGACAAATCATCAATTGCATCTTGCAATTGCCTCAACTATTGGAAGAAAGTCTCCAAGTCCTTATCCACTGTTGACCAAACTCTGAACAGAGTCTGGTGTGCAGCTCTTAAAGTGCTAAGAGGGGTTTGTTTTTTGTTATTTAAAGGGTCTTTCTGGCTTGTCAGATTGGAGCAGTCGGGGTCCCGGCTGGGATTTGCTTCAGTGGGTCCCTCTTTGGACTGATAGCATCTTCCTTTGAAGTGATTAGCCAGAGGTGCTGGGCGGGGTGTGTTGGGGGTAGAGTGGTATGTGTGTGTGAAGTGATTAACCTGAGGTGTGTGTTTGTCGGGATGTATATTAGGGGTGACAGAGTGAGGTAGCCTTTTGGGGGAGGGGGCAGGCAACGTGGTGTTAGAGTGTGGGATATAGAAATGAGAAGAGCAGCAAGGGAAGAAATAACAGGAAAATAGAGGAGAGAAAATTAGCGCATAAGAGAAAGTTCACATCCCTAAAAAGTGGGATTGCGTTTGCTATGAAATTAGCCTTAAAGAGTCTATTATCATAATTGGAAAACAATTGCTTCACTTGGAAACGTAAAACACACACTCTGTTGTATCTGCTACCATGTAGCCCACTTTGCTAATGATCAGAGCCATTTACACAGAGAATCTGGCCTTCTGTATGTTGATGTTTAAAGCAGTGTTGAGCAGGCTTTACTTGGAGCAGCATATTGCTAATCCTTCTTCACATAAGGACACCAGTCTGGTTGGTTGGTGCTGTTAAAGTTTATCTCCCACTCCCATGAATGTCAGTATTTTAAGCAGCAGAAATCAGCTGGCTGCAGAGTGATGTCTCTTTCATCACCCATAAAAAGTTGATTCATTGGGGGCAGGACTCCATTCACTGAGCTACACAGGGCCACCAAGAAACTCGTTCTTTCAGAGATTCGATGCTTATCACATCATAATTACTATTTTCTTAAAGTGCAAAATACTGATTTCTTCCCAGCTGAGTAGAGCCCAACAGCATTTTACACATCTGCTGTGTGGAGGTCGGATGAGGCTGAATGAATGAATAAATGGACGCCTCCGTTGGATTTGGCCCTCGCCTTTCATTTTTCTCTCATTGCCTCTCTTCCTCTGACCTTTTCTCTTCTTCTTTTCTCTAGCACAATAGGAACTATTGTTTCTGTTAGTGCTATTTGTTGTTTCTAGGAAGGCCCTTGCAGTGACACAGGGGGCATCTCTTTAAATATGTTCATTCTGGTTCAAAGCAGACTCTTACTGAACTTCAGCTTTCATAATATGTCCATTGAGCCTGTACCCTAACCAGTAACAACAGGGTTTACCTCACCTTGTGTCTGTACAGCTACAATAATAGCCACTAGCACTGAGACTTGGGATCTTGGCGGCTTTACTAATTACTAGTACAGTCTTAGTGCTCTGGTTTGTAGTTGCAGGAAAAATGTTCATGTTCACAAACCTTTCAGGATCTAAGAAAAGCAGCTATGGTTTTACCCACTATGTGCTCTTGAGTTGATCCCAAAAAGCTTTCACAAGCCCTGGAGTTGCACAGCTCAAGCTTTAGAAAAGCAGGGAATCCTTTTGAGTATATATAATGGGAAGGTCACCCAAATTATTGGAGCAGGGATTTTCATACGACAACAGTGAGATACTGACTGCACTGTTCCTGGCCACAAGCCTGCGCTGTGTGTGTTTGTTTGTGTGTGTTTATGTGTGTGTGTGTGTGTGAGTATGTGCCAGTTCCCACGCTTTAGGCAGTTCCGTTTGTAGCACTCCGGTGAGGCTGGCAACTGGACTGCAGCTGCTCTCTGCCTGCTTGCAGCTGTGCTGCGGCTGACAAGCTGAAAGACCGGCGACCAACAAACAAGTGTAGTACATTCTCCCTAACCTCCCTCGATCTCCGTCTCTCTCTCCTCGGCATGTCCCAGGCTAACCAAAGTGGGATCCAGCTCTATATAATTATAATTTGATTCAGAACAGTTGTTTCAAAGTGTTGAGTCACTTTTTTGAAACCCAGACAAGATGAAAAGTACTATCTTCAGCTTGGGTTATGGATGGCAGATTAGACTAAACTAGATTATGTAAACCGGACTAATAAATGAATAAATACTAAACACGACCTAACTAAGGTAAGATATGGTGAGACTAAACTGAATGAGACACAACAACTGATACATGTTTGTAGCTACTGCAGGGTATGCAAAGCCAATTTATGTTACATGCTTGCTAACTTAGAGTCCTAAGAAGGTCTGCCTGAATGCAAAGACGAGGCAACAGGCTCGTAGGCATTAAAAGCTTTCTTTGTGTGCTGACTATACGTCTATAGACATAAACTGTATACATAAAATGTTGTAACTTCATGTATTTTCATTGAAGCTGTTTCCACACTCTCACACCCCCACCGTGCAGACGGATGATGTTACCACATAAACCTCAAACAGTCGAGGTGACAACAAACATTTGTTGGTCCCGGAGACGATTAACGCCGTGTGTCTGGTCAGTGTGAGGACACTCTTTAAAAAAAGGTGTGACAAAGTGCCTGTAGGGAGGTCGAGGTTCATGTGTGTCTGTGTGTGTGTGTGGGGGGGGGGGGCGCTGTCGGAGCACACCCTCACATACATACAGAGCTACACACAGTCTTTGATGTGTGTTGGCTGCAATTTGTTGTCTTCTTCCAGCTGTGAGTCTGTAAAGCACACCAGGACTACTAACACATCAAATGACCACACAGATAGAGGAGGGATGGAGTTTCTTTCTTGCTGCGAGTCAGATGAGAAGAGCCATGCTCTAAATATGGAGCTACAGCCAGTAATGTTGGAAGCAGGTGGGAAGCAGCACCCTGGCTCTATCTAAAGTTGAAAAATCAGCCAAAACATGTTATATTTTGTTTGTATAATTATTTTCACCTACAGCCATGCTAGCAACTCTGTGAGGTTGTATTTGGGCTTTGAGCTAAATACCAACATCAGAGTTTTAACATGGCCACAATTACAATATTAATACACTGATGTTTAGCAGGAATAATGTTGTCCATGCTCTCCATCTTAATTTAGTGTTTTGGAACGCTAACATTTGCTTATTAGCACTAAACACAAAGTGCGGCTGAGGCTGATGGGAATGTCATTAGTTTTGCAGGTATTTGCTCATAAACTAAAGTTTTGGACATTAAAGTTTGATGACGATGACGATGATGATACTAAATGAAAAGTTATGGGAAAGTTATTACAGTCCATCCAGGGGAGAACAAGAATGTCTCCACCAAATGGCATTGCAATCCATAACTTTTCTTGATTTAACTTTTCATACTTTTACTGTACTGAAAACATATTTCTCACATTGTAGACCAGACCTATGGCCTCTCTCCCAACTCTGCCTACGACCCGCATCCTTTCATCTCTCTATCTGCCTATACCTCTGTTCCACTACCCACTCCTTCTTTTGCTTCTCATTTTCTCCCTCCCCTCTCCTCCTCCTCCCAGGAAGAAGGAGGGGTCACAGGAGAGAAAAATTTAGACATTTAGAAGGGATATTAAGGACAAAGAAAAAGCAAATTCCCTCTTGTAGAGCCAGCGTCTTCTCCTTCTCCCCCAAAGACAGAAAGAAAAAAAAAGACCCCCTCCTCACTAATTACACAGAGCCTGGAGGCTGCAAAGTCCTCCTCGCCCACAAACAACAAGATAGTTTAAAGATGTTGATGTAAAAAATTAGGAACACACACATACATTCACATGAGATGAATATAGGTAGAGGGACATCTGTGCTTGCGTGCATGCTTGTATAAATGTGTGTGTGTGTGTGTGCACCCCATGTCTCACATTGTAATGATGTCTGGTTTGCATGCTGTAACATCATCATGAAAGATGTCCAGACACACAGGAAGACAGCTGTGGAGATCAACATCTGGGCGGGGGGTTGAGAGACCGAAGTGCGCGTGTACATTTCTTGGTCTGTTTGTGTATGTGTGCATGTACAGATAATCTGATTGTGTCCCAAAGGAAAAAAACATGGGATCACTCACAGTCTTCCCCTCATTCACCAATTCTGTGTTTTTTTAACTGTGGTTTTGGGAGGCAGAGTGGGCGGGACGCCCCCACATGTAGGAAATAAGTCACAACCAACTGTTTAGAAAAAAAGTTCCCTGATGCATGAATTCATACTGATTCTTTGTGCAATAGAGATGTTTGGAAACCCAGATACCCGGGTCAGTATGTCAATAATTGGTGGTGGTCGGAGGAGGGGGGTGTGAAGGGCGAGAAGTCTAAACATGAATCACAGCTGAGCGGAAGATGAGAGAGGAAGAGGAGGCGACATAGGGAGGAGGAGAGAGGAGGTGCGAGAAGTGGTGTGAAGTGTAAACATGAGGAGGGAGTGTTAGAATAATTTGAGGGTGACTGAGCAGGGCTGACTCTGTACACACAGGAGGTGACCTCATCCCTCTGACACTAGCAGAGATGGAAATTAGTGTTGGACACTGTCTTAATACCAGTAAGCTGCTAAACTTTCTGTAATCAGGGGCAGAAAATAGAAACAAAATCTGAGATTCTACCTGAGGAAATGAAACGTTTTAGATGTAACTAACACAAGTAGTAATTAAGAGTAGTGGTACATTCAAATTCCCAACCATAAGATGTGACTGAATGTGAGACATACTGAACCACAAGCAGGAAATAGCACATTACCTGCTGAGGTACTTTTCTTTTTTCTTTTTACTTTTATAGACTCTGTTCTGAGTAAATAGAAGAAAAATGAACAGACTTTTAAAACGTTCTTTCCCTCCATTTCTCTCCTTTTGCTTATTTGAATGTACCTATGCATGGACGTCAAGTCCAAACCAGAGAGAACTGCACTCTTTTGAGTTTTTTTTCTGGTTCAGACTGACACTATCTCTCTTCTCTGTCTTTAGGTTAATACATTCCAGGCAGTAATTGGTTATGATGAGAGCGACTCGTACGTTCTCTTCCTTTACCCTGAAGGTGGCCTGAACTTCTTTGGGACACGACCCAAGGTAAACTGGTTATATGCAAGGCCTTAATTCACAGCTTGATTAGCTTGCATACTTTACCACTGCAACACCTGTGGACATGCACCAATTAAGTGAAGTGCTACTGTTACAGATAATTAATTGAGAAAAATGGTAGGCTATTCTTATTTTTGCCCCTTTTTTCTGCGTCCAGGAGTCTTATAATGTTGAAATAGAGCTTCCTGCTAGAGTTGGCTTCAGCAGAGGAGAAGTCACATATCTGATCTTCTCCCGAACTGAGGGACCTCACTACAGCGTTACCAGCGATGAGCAGAGTGTTAAAAACCTCTACCAGTAAGTAAAAAAGTATTTAAGGTTGAGTCACACATCTTCTACAACCACACGTGGCAACATTGTAATTCATCTGAGAATTAGCTATGCGCAAATAGTGGCTAGCAAGATGGCCAGAAAAAACTGAAATATCTGAAACAAATCTTGTTTTGTAAGTAAAAGTTCAATTTATGATTAATCATGTGACACAGAACGCCGAATTTAGCTCTATAAACGTGTCTTTAAAACACTGTAAATTGTAGCCAGAGAAGAATAAAAGCGGATGTTACACTAAGAAGAAAGCTAGCTACATTAGTTAGCTACTTACTAACTAGCAGGCAGACAAATTGAGCAAAGCTGTTGTTCATTAGCTGTTGTCTGTTGTTGCTTGAAAATAACACTCCTGTAATGCTAGCTTTAATTAAATATAATACGTTTGGTAAATAAATGTGTTTAGCTGTAGTGAGAGATAGCTAAGAAGAGAGTTAGTTGACAAGATAGCAGGGTTTACTAGCTGACTAGCTCAAAAAAGCTGTTGACGTTCACTTTTGTCTTCTAGGGTGTACACCTTAAAATAATGTACCTCTCTCCAGGTAGACATTTTGACATGCCATTGCACAGGTTTAATTGATAAAAACGTGAGATAGGAAATGCACACAGGCTGGACTGCATGCTCACACTGACTGTTTCTTTCTCTCTAGGGTTGGTAATACAGGAATTCCAGGTGTTTGGCTTTTCCACACTGGGAGCCGTTACTCTTTCCACAACATTGTTCCTGCATCCATTGGTGGTCTCCTTGCTACTCCATCTCCTGAAAGACATGACCTTTCCCTGGTATAGTTGTTTTTCTGTTTTTTATTTACAGTCAAGTAAAACGTTTTTTTTTGTGATGCAACTCTTCAATGGTTTCTGCTTTTAGGACACCACCACCCCTGAGTACAGTGAGTTTGAGGATTATCCAGACAACACTTTTGACCCTGTTACCCAGGAGGAAGAAGATGATTACCCTCTGACAGGCAGGGACCCAGAATTCCAGCCAGCCCCTGCTGGTGGTGACCAGCCCCTTCAACCAGCAAGTCCTGATGCTCCCTCCTCCCCCTCAGAGGATTCTGGTCGTCATGGTTCGCACAGCAGGGAAGATGTACCGTTGACCTCTGAACCCAGGTACAGTTCAGAGCCAGCAGGGAGACAGTATGCTCCCCCTAATCCTGCAGACACAGTACCAGAGGGAGGTGCAGAGCAGACTCATGAACAGCAACCACAGGTAATGCTACATGTCTTCGCAAATGAAATGAACTAATATGTTGGGAAAAATAAATATTGTTGGCTAAAGAGAACTGTTTCAACATTTAACATGTTGAACTTTCTGATTGAGTGCTTTTAATCCAAATCTGGACAGCTACTAGATCATATTTTTGTGTTATGTGACAAGAATTGACAGCAGCACTGTGCAAATTCTCTGAAATCGTCACTTATAGTATTGATGGGGAAAAAAATAGGAATTTAACCTGGCAGTGCTGGCAAGAGTTCTGTAACAATGACTTGAAATAGTTTTTTGAAAAACTGTGGTTCTAATGGAACTCTGCTTTGAAGACAGTTTGGTGGTGTCAACAAAATGCTGGCAAAGCTGCCATCATGAAACCCTACATGCTGTAAATATGTAAAGTATGCGCAGATCATAGCTCTCTGGTTTTTAGCATCTGGAGAGAATTTAAAGACAACAGGAAAAACATATTTGAAGTCTGTGTCGGTCTCTGTAGGTTCCCCTGGAGGTGGTGGATGTCTACCCCCCTCACAGAAATGAATCACCTCGTTCCCGTGGTGGTCATGTGGTCAGCGTGGATGAAGACAATGTTGATTTTGAAACAGGAGGTAAGACACAAAACCATATGTGTGTGTATAAATATGAATATATCTACAGTATAGGACATTATATAGTATATGTAGTTGTCTCTGTAACTTGTGAAAGGACGTTCACTTTGAGAAACAGGAGGGTAGCATTACCTCGCCCTCTGCTGCAGAGCTGCTCAGCAGCTGGCAGTACAATACTGCCGTTGTGCTGGGCAGCTCCCAGGTGTGTGTGTGTGTGTGTGTGAGTCCAACACTCCCTCCCCTGCAACTACTTCCACAGGCTTTTGCTGTAAATAAAAATGTGTTCTCAGTCAACTTGCCTGGTTACATAAGAGGTCTGTTGGTGGAAAAAATGTGATAAAATGCAATTTTTCTTAGAAAATGCAAAGAAGTATCTGTTAACAGTGTTTTCAAGAAATGAATGACCAATTCCTTGTTCCTTGTCTTATTTGAACAAATTATATTGTGTCTACTTTGTGATATTGGCATGTGGGTTCACATGTGTGTGGTTGTGTCTGTGTGTAAAAAGCACAGTGATACGTCTACTATGTGTGTGTGTATGATTCCCGGCATCCTGTCATCATCTGTGTGTGTGTGTGTGTGTGTGTGTGTGTGTGTATGATTCCCGGCATCATGTCTTCATCTGTGTGTGTGTGTGTGTGTGTGTGTGTGTGTGTGTGTGTGTGTGTATGTGTGTGTGTGATGCCCCTGTAGGATGATAGAATGTTGTATTTTGATCCCAAATCAGCCATTAAAGACAAATAGAGAGAGTTCCATGTGGTGTTTTGAATCCAGTGAAATGACTGCTATCAGGATTGATAATCCTTGAGAAGCTTTAGTTGCTGTACTATTTTAGCTCTGCATTTCCATGATTTGCCATTTCAAACCTTAAATCTCTTGTCATTTCAGTGGTTTGTGGAACATTACCAGAAATGTCAATGTCATTCTCACCAAGTTTTTGTCTGTGCAGCAGTGGTTACTACCACTTTACATGCTGACTATCTAGTTATTTTTCTGTTTATTCCAAATAAATCAAGAACAGAGCGCATCACTTCCTGTGTGCCAGAGGTTCTTTTTATGGAAAGAGCGATCATTCTTAAGTCGAAACAGCACATGTGAAAGCTTCTATGAACTACATCTAATTTAGATATTCATTATTTTATATATATATATATTGCTTTTTTAATTTATTCAGTTTTTTTCTCAGTTCAGACTTCTGGAGTATGTGTTGAAGCATTTTTGGAAACCTTTGGGAATTCATGAAGCAGCAGTGAATTTGTGTGTGAGTGGATCAGTGGGTGTGGGACTGCAACAGCTGGTTTCTCTCCAAGTAGTGCTTTGACGTGTGTGTGTGCGTGTGTGTGTGTACCTCTCCCTGTATCTTGTCTACCTTTCTTTCCATCTATCTGTACTTATATGGAAACAAGCTTTAACGTTCTGTCTCCATTTAAACCTCCATGTTTGTGTGATGTAAATACTGGAAACAGAAGAAATATACCCTCTAAGGATTTAAACAACTTTTACATCTGATTTCCAAATAAACAGAAGTTTTATTTGAGGAAAGTAAAGGTAAAAGCCTTAGAATTACTAAGCAGTAGACGTAAAACATTGCAAATGATGGTAATGATTCTGCATGCAGATCCTTCTCTGTTTAATCCTATTGCCACTATGCTAGGATCTTGGATAGGACACATTAGTATATTAATTATGTACTCCATGTATTGTATATGTAATGCATAATAATCACAGTTTTCTCTCTCTCAGTGATTCAGTACACTACAGAAAATAAGGAAACATGTGCCAGGTATGTGAAGTCTAGATGATATGTACCTGCTGGTATGAGAAATGTATATCCTAACTATTTGTAGTGGTTGTAGATTTTTTTTAAATTAGGGACAGTATAAAAATGTTTGTGACTGGGAGGGGAGCTGAACCTTCTGTTCAATAAAAGCTTTCTAAAAAAGGAAGGTGCCCCCACATCATTGTCAATATTTTCTTTTTGACTTGGTACAGTCCAACATTTCATCTGCAGTATTAAACACATATCGTTTTACTTTTCTCTCTCCTGTCATTCTAGATTCCAACAGCAGTGCTCCCAGAATGCATTTTGCTCCGACTACCCCACAGGCTTCTGCTGTCACTGCCGGCCTGGCTTCTATGGAAACGGGCGCCACTGTCTACCTGAGGGTTAGAGCGCGCTACCATCAACCCACAGAGATACATTCATTGATTTTTTGGAATCTAGCAGCGATATCATTTCTTCACATGTTTTTGTGTGTGTGTGTGCGCGCGCTGCTCGTCCAGGTGCTCCACAGCGTGTTAGCGGTAAGGTGGGTGGAACAGTGACCGTGGGTTCGACTCCAGTGGAGCTGAACAACATTGATCTCCATGCCTATATCGTCGTGGGAGATGGGCGAGCGTACACTGCCATCAGTGAGGTAGGTCTGGAAAATAAAAATGTCAATGTGTGAGTTTTACTTTTCCAATGTTAAGACCTAGTTTGATTTACTTACTTGATAAGATCTTCTTCTCACCCAAATTTCATTTTCTGGTTTCTCTGATTTCTCCTTTTGTAAATGTTGTGCTGTCAGGTACCTGAGCCTGTAGGCTGGGCTCTGATGCCACTTGCACCAATAGGAGAGCTATTTGGATGGCTGTTTGCTCTGGAGCTGCCCAATAGCCAAGCAGGATTCAAAATCACAGGTAAACTGTGTGTGTTTGTGTGTGTGTGTGTGTGTGTATGTGTGTGTGGGTGTGTGTGTGGGTGGGTGGGTGGGG